>OMKP01079896.1:0-12903 GCA_900302375.1 Bathygadus melanobranchus
CCGGGCCTTATATATATGCAGCCTGTCGCTGCCGTTGGGGAACACACCACTTGCACCACCACAGGCCTCAAGTCAAGTGAAGCCAGGAGCAGACACACACACATACACACACACACACACAGACAGACCCCACCACCAACCACCACCACACAGCCACCATGAGAGAGTTCAAGAGCAAGGCGTTCTGGAGGGCCGTGCTGGCCGAGCTGGTGGGCATGACCCTCTTCATCTTCCTCAGCATCGCCACGGCCATCGGCAACACCAACAACACCAAACCCGACCAGGAGGTGAAGGTGGCCCTGGCCTTTGGGCTGGCCATCGCCACGCTGGCCCAGAGCCTGGGGCACATTAGCGGAGCCCACCTGAACCCCGCCGTGACCCTCGGCATGCTGGCCAGCTGCCAGATCAGCGTGTTCAAGGCCGTCATGTACATCGTGGCTCAGATGCTGGGCTCGGCGCTGGCCAGCGGCATCGTGTACGGAGTACGCCCGGCCGCCACCTCCGCGCTGGGGGTCAACGCCGTAAGTCAAACTCTTTGTGAGATCCTTTTTTTATCAGCGGTGGTATGTTCGACAGTACAAGGGAACGCGGGTTGTTTGACTCACTTCTTAGGGCTGTGCTGGTTTTTTTTGCTGTGTGTGTGTGCGTGTGTGTGTGTGAGAGGGTGGGTTGCGCTGTACTGATAAAATGTTTTGTTCACACATTTCAATATTGCTCAACTGGAAGGCATTGGTGCTTCCTGCAATGGGTCATCTGTTCAAATATAAATAGAACATCATAAGGACATAGCTCAACACAGGGACTTGTGTTGTAACACTTTTCCTTAACTGCATTGCCTGCTAAATGTGTTTCTGTAGTATGAAATGAGTACTGACACATCAGAGCAGATGAGGCGATACATTGCAATACATGAATAGCACATTGAAACGGGTCACGGTTCAAGGGTCAACTGACATTGATCCAGTCAGACGTGAACAAATATGAATTCATGGGCTTTCAGATATCTCTTAACCATATTGCTGTCATGGGTTGTCATGTCGTGTTGAGACCCCTGTCATTAAAAGAGAGTGACAAACTGTTGTTGTGGCTTCTCTCCCTCGACACCTCTCTCTCTCTCTCTCTCTCTCTCTCTTCCTCTTCTTTGTCTTTGTATTTTCTTCGCAGCTCAACGGTGTCACCCCGGGCCAAGGCGTTGGCATCGAGCTCCTGGCCACCTTCCAGCTGGTGCTGTGTGTCATTGCAGTCACTGATAAACGGCGACGTGATGTCACGGGCTCGGCTCCCCTGGCCATCGGCCTCTCGGTCTGCCTGGGACACTTGGCAGCTGTAAGTTTGCTTTTAAAGGGTGCCCTCGTTCTGTTTGCTTTGCGCTGATGTTAGCCTTTCAAAGGGGAAAAAAACACAAAACCTACGAGCTCCCCGGCAGGGACGGCCCCCTCTCTTGGGTGTCGTTTCATCTCTCGCCGTTGATCGATTGATTGGAGCGCCTCACCGTCTCTGTCCGCCCGAGCGCCTTTTTAATGCTATTCCTTGTTCATCCCCCCCACCCTGCTAATGGCGCCCCCATGCTGACTCTCTTTTG
Source organism: Bathygadus melanobranchus (assembly GCA_900302375.1). Lineage (NCBI taxonomy): Eukaryota > Metazoa > Chordata > Actinopteri > Gadiformes > Macrouridae > Bathygadus > Bathygadus melanobranchus. The sequence continues at coordinate 1,583 of OMKP01079896.1, forward strand.
ATGTGTTCCAACCTGCAGATCAGCTTCACGGGCTGCGGAATCAACCCCGCCCGCTCCTTCGGCCCGGCTTTGATCATGAACGATTTCACAAACCACTGGGTAAGTCCGCGGGCGCGCAGGTCCCGCTCGCGCCCCCCAGCGGATACCGGGACATAACTCACATTCTTCTTTTCATTTTTCTTCCCGTGTGTGGTTATCGTATGTCACGCCTAAACAATGCGATACCTCCACCACCCCCCCCACCCCTGTTTTCCGTCATATCTTGAGGAGTTAATATCAAATCGGCCCCCGCTGTTAGGTCCACACACGGGGTTTATCTCTACGCTCCGATGCAACAATTGACCGTGAGATGAAGATAAAGAGGGCTTATCGCTGTGTCGCCATCCTTATCTGACTTGGTCTTTATTGAATGGAGACTAAACGATCTCTGCACGTGATATCCCATCATCGTTGTTGTTGTTGTTGTTGCAGGTGTACTGGGTGGGGCCCATGTGCGGGGGCGTGGCCGCGGCACTCATCTACGACTTCCTCCTGGCGCCCAAATTCGACGACTTCCCCGAGCGCATCAAGGTTCTGGTCAGTGGCCCGGTGGGCGACTACGACGTGAACGGTGCCGAGGGCGCCATGTCTGTGGAGATGTCGTCGAAATAGTGTTATTATTGTAATAGTGTTATTATTGTAATAGTGTTGTTATTATAATAGCGTTATTCGCCGTTGGTTAGTGGTGGTCCAAGTGCGGTGTAGAAACCTGTCTATATTATTGTACAAACAAAAATACCCCTATTGCATTTAGTTTATGTTATTGTGTAACGAGGAGGGTGTTTCTCCTGTCGACGGGTCAAAACAGGATATTGTAACCACGCCCCTTTTTTATATTCCCAACAAACGTATTGTGTGTAGACTTTTTTGTGAGAATATTTGCGACTCATGCGTCCAATCTTGTTTTCTATGTGCTCTGCTACAGGGCCTCGTGTTTGTATACACCCATCCTAAAATACCTGTATATTTTATTTTTTTGAACGTGCATGTGTTATGTGTATACACTGGATTGTCTATCACTTTTGTAAGTAAATAAAGCACTTTTTGTTAACGCTTGTTCTATTTTAGCTCTTCGTTCTCAGTGATGCAAAGTTCCCCCGTTAATATATTCAGTGACATGCAACACTGAGTGGGGTATTTTAGATGTATTTTAACAAAGGTTTACTAATTAATGGACCGTTGAAGGCACACATTAGCAAAAAGACATACGTTGAAAATTAGACCCGATATAAGTGAATTGTATCGTGTAGCTTCATTTACGAAACACAAACACATTGAATTAACAGACTCATTCTCACCTCAAACAAGACAACGTGAATCCGCCAAAATCAAATGATCGTTCTTCCCCTGACGTAGGAGAAGGGGATGGGGGAGGTTAGGAGGGCATTGTGGGGTATGTGAATTTAAACGGGCCTCATCATTTCCCCTCACCGCTGCACATGACTGAGGATTACTTTGAGGCAGCAGCCTCTGTGTGGTCGACCCTCACAATGGAGTAAATAGAGACACATTCTGAGGCGGTGGAGTGGTCTTTGTATAGAACCAGCAGTGCTTCTGGGAATGGATTCTACTTTACTGCCATTGGCTGGAGAAACTATACAACAAACTATAGTGGTGCTGGATGGGATCTCTCTCTCTGTCTCTCTATCTCTGTCTCTCTCTCTCTGTCTCTCTGTCTCTGTCTCTCTGTCTTTCTCTCTCTCTCTCTCTCTCTCTCTCCTTCAAATTAAGGAAACATGTTTACAATGACGAACACATGTTTCTACAATCAATAAAGCAATATTTTGATAAATGATCCACACTATGAAATGTATTACATTGAGATTGTTTCAGTTGCCACGGTTATGATGAGTCAGACTGTAAATAAATGATTTTTCATCATCTTCTGTCGATGTCATTTCAAAGAGCTCACAAAGTCCGACCTTTCCATCACACTGAGGTCGCCACACTACGGTGGGTCACCACTAGATTAACTTAAACCAATCCAATCTTAAGAGATCACATCAGCAACACAATGGTCTGCTGCTGCTGCTGCTGCTGGTAGACATGTGAGCTAAAAGGCAGTGGTGCGTCCTGTTTAACTGGATAGCACTGCAGAGAGAGAATCAACGAGAGAGAGAGAGTTATGCGGGTCGCTGCTCCTCAGTGCTCGTCAGACGTTATGACTCTCAGCTGTTTCCAATAAGGACTGATCCGTTTGAGGCCTTCCTTTGGATAAAGGTGTTAACTTCACTCATCGTCATGGTCCAATTGGCGTGTGTGTGTGTGTGTGTGTGTGTGTGTGTGTGCGTGCGTGCGTGCGCTGTAGAGGAGGCCAGCTTTGAGGCCCTGTGTTCTGAACTGTCTTGTCTTGTACGTATATGCAGTTCAAATTGGTGGAAATCAAAGCGCCTGGTTTTTGGCGGTCCATTCTAGAGTTTCTAGGAATGGCCATCTTTGTGTTTACCAAATAACGCCCGGCCTGACCAGGAGATGAAAGTGGCGTTAGCATTTGGCCTGGCTATCGCTACATTAGCTGAATCCTGCGGTGACTCTGGGTTTTGTGGTCAGCTGTCAGATGAGCATATGCAGAGGCGCTTTCTACATTTTAGCTCAGACGCTAGGTAGCCGTGGCAGGAAGTGCCGTCATCTACGGTACCAAGCCAAGAACAACAGATTCACTAGAACTCAACAAGGTAAAAGGATGTCCGCCTTGTGAGTTCAATGTATTCTGTGATTCTTGGTGCACCTTCGTTTACTGGTAATGAAACTACTTGGCAGATCCGCGATGGTTTCCTGTGAGGATTTCAATGATTGTTTTCTCCAAAACTTTCGTTTTCCATGCCAGGTTGTTATTGACTATTGAAAATGTTCTTGTTATGTTTTGACTGCTCTAGTTCACATACTTGATATCTTCCTCGTATCCCGAAACCTCAGAGCATTCAATGAATTATAATAACGTCCAGTAAGTTACAATGAGCAATAACTGACATAGGAAATTGTAAGGTGGCTTCCTGTTTCCCATTGCAATTAAATGAAATCAGCCCGGTTCAAGGTTTTGGCTGTAGAATTTGTGCTCACGCTCCAGTGCGTTCTTGTCGTCACGGACCACAGGCGTGACGCGAATGCCTTCGCACATCTTGCCATCGGCGCGTCCGTGGTCGTGGGCCACCTTGCAGGGGTGAGTGAGTCAAAGCACCCTCCCACCACCACCCTATGTTTGTCTTTAGGTAAATGACTCATTTGGTCCCCATCCAAAACCTCCAAACTGAATGGAGACACGATGCTGGCGCCAGATCTGACCTTAGTGTTGTTTTTGCTCGTGTACCGGCAGGAGTAGAGTAAAGTGGTTTCTTCCTTTTTTTTTCATGTTGTTTACAGATTAGCTACACAGGATGCAGTATCAAGCCGGCTTGATCCTTTGGGCCTGCCGTTATACAAAACAGCTTCGATGATCAGTGGGTACGTGTCGCTAATCCGCCGGGCAAACTGTGTCTTTGAAGAACGGCGACAGGAAGGCGCGAGAATTTTTTAAAACTTTTGTCCATGTTGTTGTTGTGTGTCAGGTGTTCTGGGCGGCGCCGCTGAGCACAGGGGTCACGGCGGCTTTGCTCTACGACTACCTGCTGTGTCCCAGGCCAGAGCCCCTCTATGAGCCCGGGGCTGCGGGGTGGACATGGAGGCTGAGATCCTGCAGGCGCTGCTAGCTGACTGCCGAGAGGAGGTCTGGTCCAAGCATAGACTTTAAACGGGATAAAAACTGCTGTCTACTGTTCTACTCGTTTGCAGTAGGCCTACCCTCCCTGAAATACAACTTTGAACAAACATTGTTGTTTTGTTGGGGTTTTTGTCCATTTGTTCTACAACGTGTATTAAATATAACCAAATTTTGCCTAATATCCATGTTCTTGTTTGTATATAATTCTACTGATGTGACGTCCGCTCTGGGACTTTTTACTTTGTCTGAAACATGGAGGGGCACGTCACATGACTTAATTTGAACCCTGTTGACAATGAAAGGCCTCCCTAAATGTGATGACTACTAGGAGAATATGCCTCAATGTCAAATTGCAGCATGATGTCGTATCAAGTCAATGCATATTATTGAGCAATGTGATTGCAGCAATTAAGAACATTAAGCATTTCCCATCATCTCAATTGTGTCGTGTACAAGTTGGGGATTTGGGAAGTTATTCACAATGTACTCTTCTTGCCTCTTGGGGGTTTGTATTGCAGCAGTGGCGGTTGGAGAAGGTGAGGTTTCAGGCATAGTGAGTGGTCTCTCGCTGTGTCGCTGTGCATCTGTGAGTCGCTGATAACGCTGTCAATCAGGAGCATCTGGGGGGATGCCACATAAGGTGCAGCCAGAGGTGGAAACTCACCCTCTTGTTCTGTACGTGATAACGATAAGACGGCTGTGGAAACTGTAGACATGTGCACTGAGACCCTCTGAGGCAGATGCATACAGGAGATGGGTCGTTTTGAAGACGACTGGACAATGGAACCTTATTGAGGGTTGACACCGAAAACAAAGGCTCATAGCACATGTTCATACATACATTTGTCCATTTTTCATCAGCTTTGACAGTCAACCATATTAAGTTAAAGCTTTGTTTGAGGCTTTGGTTTCCCCTAAAAAAAAGAGACTCTTCATGCTCTCCATATAGATTATTGATGTTTTTGGCAGGATAAATGAATATACCAAGGCACACCATGGAATGGGAGATTTGGGAGATTCCTTTTATAAACCTGAATTGGTAACGTACTGATAATATTTTCATGATAATATAATTTGAACTACAAAGACGCCGTATTTCCAAATATTCTAAGTGCATCAGAAAGATCTTTTTTTCACACATTACTTGTTATAGTTGTTATAGTAATTACGAAATAATTGTATGTCTTTTTGGTTTATGGACCTTATCGATGTGTTTTATTTTGTGATGCTTGTCGTACTGCGCAAAAATGTGACAATGTAAAGAAAGGTAAACATTGCATAACCTCACGAGGGACAGCCTCAGTTTATACCCAGTCTCAGTCTCAGTTTATACCCAGTCTCAGTCTCAGTTTATACCCAGTCTCAGTCTCAGTTTATACCCAGTCTCAGTCTCAGTTTATACCCAGTCTCAGTCTCAGTTTATACCCAGTCTCAGTCTCAGTTTATACCCAGTCTCAGTCTCAGTTTATACCCAGTCTCAGTCTCAGTTTATACCCAGTCTCAGTCTCAGTTTATACCCAGTCTCAGCCTCCGTTTATACTCAGTCTAAGTTTGGACTCTGGTGACCTTGGCAGGGGTTGTTTAGTAATGGGGTTTGGCAACTGTCCCAAACATTGCAAAAGACAAAGGCCCAAGAAAAGGATGTAAACCAATTAATTGGACATGAAAAAATAAACATACGTCGCCGTAGCAGAATAAGGAATATAATAATAGAATAAGATGGGATTTGGGCTATTTCCTGCTTGGAAGACAAACGGCTACATTACTTCTTGAGGAATGCACATGGCCCCTGCAACATCCTATTGAATGCGCTAAGGCTATTTAATCGTCTCCGCACCTGTGCTAATCATTAAATGGCCCCGGCCCACACAGCTAATGATGTATTAACATGGACTGGAGAACATTCCCCAATTCCCCACGGAGAACACGCACAGCTAATGGTTTCTGCTCGAGACTGCTTATTTTTTTAATGAAATTGCCGTTGATGTTCTCAAGCTGTTATAATGCCACACACCAATATTGGCGGAATTAGATTTTGTTTAGCATAGATGGGAAGACAATATGAATAGTGAAATTGCTTTTAAAGGCGTAAAAGAAGTTTCTTCGAAAAAGTGCCAGTGGACAATGTCAACACGGCCTTTTATATTTCATGGAGGAAATTGCTTAAGGATGAGGTTTGATAGCTTGGACTTTGCAACAACAAAAAGACTAGCAGGAGTTTCAATTGAGTGGGATGTTTGTAGTGGCATCTCTGCTTGCTTATACATTCATGACACAGATAAAAACCTGCTGGTCTTCCATTCTCTGTATCAGTTGTGTAGAATATGGTGGCGTGCATTTTTAAAATGGCTTCTGTGCATCATAGAAAGAAAAAGAATTATTCTGAATGTATGCACATAAATCAAATTAGGCACGTAGAGGGATTGTGCCCGTGTGCCACCATCTTTTCAATATTTTGCATAACACACAGCCACTCTGGTGGATGCGTGCTCTGATCTTTCAGGGCATGGCACGTGACCTGGCCTATCTCAACATCTCCTTCCTTTGTATGCTTAACCTGGAAGGTCAAAGCATTGTTTGTCGTTCTTGTTTTGTTTTTTTGTAGTTTGTCCTTTTGTGGAACACAGACAATGGTACTCTTTGTTGTCCCTCTCAGTCGCTCGGGTTCGAATCTTCTTTCCGATGACTGAATGTGATTACTTCGGTACCAGAGAAGATAGTGTGTTTGGTAGCCCTGGCAATAGGCTACATCTCTATATTCAATTTCTATATTATAGCCTATTAGTAAACGACGATCAACTGTGAATGGAACCGGCGTGACTCTGGGTGGACAATAATAATAACTGGTAACGTGATTATATAAGTTTACTAAGTGTACATCTTAATCTGCTTATTTAGATTAACGTTATGTTGATTTACGTTGGCTTGGTTAGCGTAGCTTGACCTTCGGCTGATTTATATCATGTTAACTTTTGTGAACAGGGCAAAGTCAGTTGCAACAAGTGCAATAAAATCCTGTGGAGTATCTCTGTGGTGGATCCATCCGACAGTTTATTTTAAAGTGAACTTCAACCCCACTCCCTTCTTCAGTCTTCTGCTTGTCACCTATAGCTAAATCCGCTGGCCCCTGGGCCTTGTAACTCAACACATGCTCTCCCTTCCTGTGTTTCATCAATTTCTCAGACATATTCAATAAACTTCTTGTCCTGGATAAATACAGGATGTCAGTTATTCGTCTGAAAATTGTATTGGAAAATAAAATATGTTGTTACATTTCTCAGGATAAAGCATTCACTGGATGCCAGTATTTGTGACCGGAACAAATGTAATAGTTGTATAAACCTGAATATGTTAACGTACCGATAATGTTTTCATGATAACATAACTTGGACTACAAAGATGGCGCATTTCCAAATATTCAAACTGCATCAGCAGATCTAACAGCTAATGAACGTAGTCACAAATATACAGTGTACAATATTGCCATCCACTGGCTTAGAGAGAGGTGAACTGTTGCACTCAGCTACAGCCATTGGTTGACTAATATAGTGTTTCTCGCCCCAAGCTTTAATGTTATGTTATAATGTATAATGTATAATTTAATTGTACATTATACAGTCATGCGATTTGGTAGGTTACGCTTATTTTTTGTATTTTTTTTATGGTAACCCCAGAGTTTGAACCGGAAGTACCCGGAAGTACCCGGAAGTAGTTGATTGGTCGCATGAACACACCAACAAACATTGTTGTGCAGAGATGACGCCGTTCATGTACAATTTTGTTGATGCTAAAGACAAATTTGCAGTGAGAAACGTCAATTACTCGACTGTGGTGTTTACTCGTGGTAGATTTCTATAGCGTATCGATTCGTATGTCTAACTTATAGCGGCAATGTTAATCGGCAATATAAAACACTAACGCTCCCAGTTAGCATTGTTTACTCTCCTATCCAGTTATTGTCATGTTAGTTTCTCCCATTTAAATTGTTCACATTTTCTTCAACCCAGGCATCGGCTAAAATCGCTCTGGCCGGGAGGACCAGCAAGCCTTTGATTAATGCCTTCAACCAAATTACGGGGAAGTAAGTGACATGCGCTAGCTAGATGGCACGATTTCTACTCGTTCTCTACAACGTGCGTCAATAAACAAATTGTGTTCGTCGTGTGTTGATGATTAAACGTGGCGATCCACGTCTTTATTAATTCATGTAATCGCTAACCTTTTTCTGCAGCGAGGCAGAAAAGAAAAACACACTTGACCTATCTTTAAGGGGTGTCCTTGGGGAAATTGTAAGTAAATATTTCACAAAGAGTACCTAAGGTTAATGTATGTGTTTTGCGGCTAAGATTGTAATGTATATTTACGTTACATTTTCAGGTTGAACAGAAGGCAAGCTGTGATGACTACCTGTCACTCATCTACATTAGCATCGATGCAGTAACAGAAGGTGGGTACTGAGTAGCTCACAGAAACAACTTTAAACTATAGTTTTCGCCAGGACTCATCTTCACAAGAAAAAGAAACAAATCTTCTACACTTCCAGTATATATTTATGTATATATGTTGGATCATGTGTTCCCCTCATAGGGATTTGCCCTGCCTCAACCCCATTCCTCTTACTGGGGGATGTGCTTGATTGCCTTCCACTCGACCAATGTGACAAGATATTCTCATTTGTGGAGGAAAATGTTTCCACCTGGAAGTCGGTACGTCGTGTTTCCCCTCACAGCGTCTAAAGTGGACCACAGTTTTTAAATGCGTTGTGTTTTATTATAATGTAGTCATGTTTGTTTCCTCTGTTCCCTTTAGAGCTCCTTTTACACGGCTGGGAAGAACTACTTGTTGCGGATGTGTAACGGTAAGGGTATAGAGACGAGTCGTACTGTGCCTGTGAATGAGTGGAGAGATTACCTGTGTTATGCTGTGTCGCTTGCTGTGTCGATGACACTCCTCTCCACCTGGGGGCAGATCTCCTGCGGCGGCTGTCCAAATCCCAGAACACCGTATTCTGTGGGCGGATCCAGCTCTTCCTGGCACGTCTTTTCCCCCTGTCTGAGAAATCAGGTGAGGTTCAGTGTGTTTCCTGTTGGTTCATTACATATTCAATGTTAAACATGGTTCAATATGTAACCTAGTCATTTGTTTGCATGTTTTGACCCTGTTTGACACTGTCTTGAAGGTCTTAATCTCCAGAGCCAGTTCAACCTTGAGAACATCACCGTGTTCAACAACAATGAACAGGAGAGTACACTGGGACCGAAGGTAAAGAAAGATGCTTTGGGACTTTGCTTTTGTAATCTCGTGTCCACAGCGAAGGTTTTTCAGCTTAATGCTTTCTGAAAGGTGAAACTACAGTAAACCCATTATACGTTTGCAACTAATTTAAATATACGGTAAATAACCAGACCTACTTGGATTCCATAGCCACACATTTCTAAGGGCGGCTTTTCAGAATGTCGCACAGTGACGTTAACGTGTAAACCAAAATATGAGCACATTATCAGTGCAGTCGTGTAGTGGTAGTGTTCAGGGGATCATCTCCCATGTATGAACTGGTGTCTGTTGTTATGTTTTCCAATGAAGCACACAGAGGAAAAGGAAGATGGCATGGAGGTGGAGGAGGGAGAGATGGGCGAGGAAGAGGCTCCCGCACCCTGGTGGGTGAATACCCCCGCTGATCATGTTATTGCACAGACAAATATGGCTGATCTTTTGACTAAAATACCATGGCTTGTGTCCTACAGTTCCATTCCCATCGACTACAACTTGTACAGGAAGTTCTGGACGTTGCAGGATTACTTCAGGAACCCCTTGCAGTGTTATGATAAATTCTCCTGGATGACCTTTCTCAAGGTGAAACTGCCTCAGGGCTTATCCCACCCATGCTCACCTCCATTTTGTATCCATTTTAAAATCTTATAGAAACTGTGAAGGCTGCTGTTAAGAAGGATGCTGTTTTTTCCCCTCTGTAGTACTCGGATGAGACCCTGGCGGTCTTCAAGAGCTTCAAGCTGGACGACATGCAGGCCTCTAAGCGGAAGCTAGAGGAGCTGAGGACGTCTGCCGGGGAACACGTCTACTTCGCCAAATTCCTCACTAGCGAGAAGGTGGGATTAGTTGACTTTTCTCCAATAATAGAGAGTGGGCGTCTGCTCTAAAACGTTGATTTGGGTTCAGAGGGTTGGAACACCATGCGAACAAGCTGCGGCAGTGTATGCTGTCATTTTGTGTTTTTTTGGATTATGTTTGTGACGGGTATGTGTCCTATTTCCATGGTCACGAGTGGTTTTGACGGTGTGTCGTCCCTTGTTTCCCAGCTGATGGACCTGCAGCTCAGCGACAGCAACTTCAGACGGCACATCCTCCTGCAGTACCTCATCCTCTTCCAGTACCTCAAGGGCCAGGTCAAGTTCAAAAGGTAACGCCCTCAGCCTGGTAGAAAACAGTAGAGCCCGATGGAGCAGAGCGCAGTAGAGACACACTGATCCCTTCTCATCCTGCAGCTCCAGCTGTGTTCTCAATGATGACCAGACCGCGTGGATCGAGGAGACCACCAAGCTGGTCCACCAGGTCAGTCTTATTATTCTTATCCCATGGATGAGATGTGTGGCGGCATCCCCTGCAAAAGCAAACAAAATGTTGACTTTTTGTGCAACTATATGATTACGGTTGCAAAGGGGTGGAACGTTTCCGGGAAATTTACCACGGGAAGTTAAGTTTGGGAATTTTGGGAATTTTTGGCCTCTTTATGACCTTTTTTGTTGCAAAAGTTAGCCCAAAGAAAATAAAAATAAATTAATAAAATAAATCAAATATAGGTTTTTTTTTAGGGGATTTAGGTTTCACTTTCCTTTTCGGCTGTTCCACGATAAGGAAACCAAAACCTAAGTCCCCCAATACAATGAAGCTACAGCAGGGCTATTGAGGCCACATTACTGGATATCAACCCAAGGACTACATCCAGTCAGGTCAGTTTTGATGATGTTACCGGGGTAAATATATTTCATCTATGGTGTTTAAGTTTAACTAGCAAATACTGAATAAAAATGTGTTTATATAGTTTCTTCTACTTTCTGCTAGCCAGTTTTCTGTTACAAGAGAATGTAGTTTATAGTTTGATTTAGCATGCTGATTGAGGCTCTTTCATCCTTCTGTTGTGGCTCCCTGTGACTTTGGAAAATAAATAATGAGTATTTAATTAAAATGTATTTTTATTTTAGTTTGTTCGTTTTTAAATGTAATTCTAAATTTGAAGATTATGGTAATCTTGTAACATTAAAATAAAACGTTTTTAATATTTTTGTCGCTCAAAATATGCGTCACAGCCGCCGATGTGCGACACCCGACACATATCTGGCAGAAGGTGTTTTTGGTTCGCTGTGGGTGGATAATTTAAGTTTGGATTTTTATTTCCTAAATACGAGGAGGACTCAAATAGACATTGAGTATTTTATTTGAAAGTAAGCATCAACCAAGTGTTCAAAATTTTTTCGGTTCAAGTTGTTCGAGTTCAAAATGTTTTTGTTACATGCAGAAATAAAATTCTGTGTTCTCTGCAGCAGTTCATTGATTTCATAAATGCAAC
>OMKP01079898.1:0-29568 GCA_900302375.1 Bathygadus melanobranchus
GCGCAACAAACAGAGCCGATCAGCAGAGAGAGCCAGCCGTTGTTCACTGGGCAGTTTGATAAACAGGGACAGGCCCACTTTTAAGCCCCTCCGCCGTTACGTAATACCGCTCTGCGCTGGCAGCTGCAGTCTCATTCGTTCACACGGAAACAGTGACTTTGATGTGGCTTAATTAACACGGGGAAACTCAACCGTTTCATCGGAGATGGGCAAAAATATATTGAAATATATCTTGATACAAAATACTAACACATGCTCATTAAATGTATTGTAATAAATTACAAATGACTTGGGTAAGTGTATTTAATTAAAATACATCAGTGTCATTTGAAAATAAAAAAATACATAAAATAACCTTCCATTAACTGTCATTATCTGTCACTGAGGGAATGAAACATGAGCTATATATACGTTATCTATTCGTGTTAATGATTTGTAATCTGGTTTTATGCTGAACTCTTGCCAAGGAATCTTTTCCCCAACAATTGTAACCGTTGTGAAATGAGGGTTGAATGAACATGAATAAATAACGTGAAGTAAAGTAAAAATAAAAAGCATGAATTACTGAGTAATTGCGCTGAGGTTCAATTAGCTAGCTAGCTAAATCAGTTAAGTAGCGAGCTAGAATCCACGCCCCCTCTTATTTTATCAAGCCATGTAAAAGTTTATAATTCTTTGCTTTATTTGGTTATTTTCAAAAGCTTGCATTTGCACATATATTTCTAAGTCTATTAGACTATTTTAACCATCAAAAACCTGCAGGCACATGCAACTCATGACATGCACCAAGCAAGCCCAAGACATGCATCAAGTCATGTGATACATACTGCAAAATAGTGTTGGCGCTTACAAGACGAAATATGAGCATAATGTAAATATACAAGATGAGCTCAGTAGAGCACAAACCTCCACCAAGCAATCAGCTTGATAGAAGTGGGCCTGGATTAGAGGGAGCCAGTTGGCTGCTCTGAGCTGAGTCCCATGACCCCCGATTGAAAAAAACAAAAAACAGGAACTGGGCGGTGCTTCAGGACACACCACCATGAGACGTTTCCCACCTTTTGTTACGTTAGGCCCACTGTCACACCCCCCTTTGCCTGATTGGCATGAGCATTTAATCACTTCTTACTGACCTAATAACCTATAATAACCTAGCCACCAAGAGAGATATCCTGCACACAGACACACACAGATGGGGCAAAAACATACAACCCAGCCTCTTTCACTCGAAATAACCAGACTATCAACTATTATAACAAACAAAAAATGATGCACAAATATAATGCATTGCCAATGCTAAACATGCTTTTCCTTGATAGAATTACTGTTGTCCGAGTGAAGTCAAAATAACTCAGTTTACCATCACAATACCTTTTCAATACGGTCAACGGTCACTTTTCAACGGTCACATACAACATAGATCAAATGAAGCACAATGAAGTGTATCAATAAAACTTTATTACCTTCTTATAAACAATGAATGACAGTAATACTGTTGTATGAAAATTATATTAAGTTTAAAAAACACCTAAATCATTATTCTGCATTTCTGAGGAAAGAGATCTAAAAAATATTAAATAACACAAGTTATTAGACCAATAATAAGACTGTGACCAGTGAAACCAGGTGATGGTTCAACTCCACACAGTCCATCAAAACCAGGTCAGGTGATCCACCCGGAACGGAGTTTGTCACCGCTGAAGGTGAGGCAGGGACACGGGTAATGAGGAGAGTTCCACCAGCTCTTGTTGTTGTTGTCTAAGAGAACTTAGCAGCCTGTGGAGGAGGCCCCAGGAAGCCACCAGCCTGCTTGGTGGCAGCTCTGGATGGTGCCAGACCCAGCATCTTCTGAATGTTCTGGAAAAAACACAAAGTGTTTACAAACACGTAACACTCAATCTTGGGTTAGGGTTAGCTTTCTAACGAGAAATCAGAGGTAGGTTAGTTGACTACCACTAGAGTAGTGGTAGTCAAGTGCATATTCTGACTTATGGCCAAAGTAGACTTCTGCGTTGAATATTATCCACTGTGAAAGGAAGTTTTAAATCCAGGCTACCTGTCTGATGGACATGGTGCAGAGGATATAGAGGAAGATGAAGGAGCAGTCAGTGAAGTCCTCCCCCAGAAGGTTGCGATGGGACAGGCCTTGAATGTAGGAGATGGGAGTGAAGGGCAGTTTGGCCACGACCCTCCCGTCAAAGCTAAACACCACAGAACAACAAGCATTGTTAAATAGCTGACGGAACAAGTAGAGAACTTGATTCTCTAGAATGTCACTTGTATGACTATCCATCACCAATGTATCCCTAAAGATTCCTTATGATATATTTAAACATCTTAATATGAAACAAAACATTTGTACAGAACAAAACGATCACAGTGGAAGTTATGTTAATTACATAACATCTAAGATAGGAACACCAAACCAATTTCACTGACAACATTTATATTTTCTTCAAAAAGAACAATAGCTAAACATGGCCCACCAGCCTGAAACACTCATTTTAACAAAATTATAATGAATATTTCAAGACTTACATAGAGTTGAACATTCCCATCAATGCAGTGAAGCAGAAGCCAATGGCAAACATGGACTTCATACGCACCTTGAAATAAATGTATAATAATAATCAGTATCAAGTATATATGCACTCTGGAGTCTTATATCCTAACCCTTTCATACACTACATTTACATTTAGAGCATTTGGCAGACGCTTTTATCCAAAGCGACTTACAAAAAAGTAACACATTTGTCGAAAGGGGGAGACAGCAATATATCGCTGAAGGTAGAGTGCAATTAGAACAGAACAAGTTACAAGCATTCCTGGTTGCCAGGTCAATAGAGCAAGTTTACAAGCTTACTTCATGACTTCTGTATCATACATCATATAGTGCATTTATACACAGTGCAGGCCCCCCTACAGTCTATGTACGTTACATAGGGCCCCACACACATGCATAGGGCCTCACATCAGAGTCCTGTACGGCTCTAATTTTCAAGATTTCCACACTTTTTGGTTAGGGCCCCCTGGAGGTCAGCGCTGGTACTGTTTATACACATCACATTTACCTTTACATTTACATTTACAGCTTTCGGTGGTTCAGTTCTGGATTCACAACTACCTTTCCCCCATACACATTTAAACATAGACATTAAACATTGACCCGGACAACACCCAGGTGTTAGGGGCTATTACAAGATTGTAATACAGTTCCATAATGTAAAACAAATAGAGTGTCACTTTCCATATGAATCAATATAAAATATATACATATAAATCTTACCATGGACAAGTCTCTATTGTTGTTCTTCAGTTTCTCCTCTTGTCTCTCTGTAAAATACATTTGACAAAACAAATCTCACATCTTCACTTGTTTACAACATTGTTGAATGATAAACACATTAGCTAGTTGCTGTAACGTGATTATATGTTAGTTACTGTTTGTGATTCAATGTTTTGTGATTATAGGTCTGTAACACAAGATACCTAGAGCGTTAATTAAAAAAGTGGAATTTTTCGTACCAATCTTTTTCTTCTGCTGACGTCCGGCTGACTCAGTGATGGTCTCCTTCTTTTTCTCAACTGAAGAACACATGAGCGATAATGTTTTCAGAACACCACACTGGATGAATCAGCACATCAATGTTGTACGATATAAAAACACTCACGTTTCTTGCTCTGCTTCTCTACCTCGGCCTTCAGACGCTTGTACTTCTCAGTCCGATAAACCAGCACCCATGTAATACCTGTAGAAAGCATGTGAATCAGGTGTATCATGTATTCTATTTGGTGGACACTTTTATTCAACACATCCTACAATACATTCATTCATTCATTCATAGCATCCATTGTATGGGTAGCCACAACGGGAATCAAACCCCTACCCCTGGCAGTGTTCATTCCGTGCTCTCCCAGTTACATAGGACGATATTATGGGGTGCATGACCATATAAGACCATCTGAGGGCATCACACATATCATTAGTAGTACTAACACGTTTAAAAGTGCAATCGATCTTAATCCAATGTTAATCTATCAATCAGTACTACTTGAGTACTGATTGATGGTTCAAGCCATTCATCTAGATATTACACAGACATTTAAAGGTTTCAAAGGGTCTCTGAAAAGCAACATTGTCTGCAGTGAGGGTGACACGGTCAGTAAACACACAATATTGTTAGTACTAGTCAGCAATGTTGTCCGTGTCTATCCATTACGATTATTGCACAGATCCTACACACCAGGGCCTCCATCCAGCTCTATTAAACCAACATCAGATGAGTGTTTCATTCAGTAGATGTTAATGGTGACCTGGGGATTATGGGTTGTGGGTGTCGGTCCTCGTACCTTCAGCCAGCAGCGCCGTGCAGACGGAGATGAACACGATGAGGATGGTGTCGGCGAACATGGTGCTCATGATTCGGGGTGTCCACGGCTCGTCTTTTGGTTTCTTAGTTAGATGTTCGACACATTACACGGAGCGGCGCGGCGTCCGTAAGCACAGTCAGCTTTGGCGAAGGGTCACGGACGGTGATGTAATACTTCCGGTTCGTTCTCGACACGTTCCTTCCGGTTGCATACATGGTTATAAATATAAATATAGGACATAGTTATCCTATTCATAATATTACAACAATAATACAAAATAATAACAATAATAATAATATAGTAATAATGATAAAGCGATAAATAAATAAATGCATATGAATAATCTTGTATTATTTTATTTAATAATCTACGGGTTCCATCGTGTGTCGCACGCACGCACGCACACACACACACACACACACACACACACACACACACACGACGTGTGAAAATAAAAACCTTAATTTGAACATATTGCCGACTATCATCATCACCACCACCACAAGAAGTCCCATCATCATCATCATCATCATCATCATCATCATCATCATCATCATCACCATCATCACTAAATAGGAGGAGCGCATCACCAGCGCCTCCAGTGAGCTGTCAGTTGGTGCGTGTGCGCTGCAGATGAAGCATGGCAGGGGACAACGAAACAAAGCCGGATGATCAACCCGCCAATGATCAAAACAATCGGCAGCCTTTTCTAATCGGTGTCGCTGGAGGAACCGCCAGTGGCAAGGTTGGCGATTCTATACGTTTACAGTAACGTCTTGGTTTATTTCCCCATACACTCCAAAAACTAGAAGATATTAATTTAACAGGGCTGTTTCTATCGCATAATTAGGCCTACATTACGGCTGAACAATTGAAATGCATTCAGGACGGTAGGCTTATGTGGACCTGCGTTACATCATCTGGTTCATGATGACATAAAGGTTTTTCAACAGCTGCTTCAGACCCGCTTGATTGGGAAGAGGCTAATGGATTTAGGCCAGTGGGAAAGACGCTGATGGTGGCATATAACCCGATTCTGCACAACAATTACATTCAGGCAGACCGACCTTTTATTATACTATTTTCACATTGAAAATCCGAGGAATGTAGGTCACAAAACCTGAAAGCGACACGTTTTAAATAGAACCCAACCCTTTCCCTTCTTAATCAAGATAAATTATGTCAGCTGTGGGATGATGACACTACTGTTAACCGTTGTTAGGTGTCCCTGAGCAAGACACCTAACCCTAACTGCTCCCAACGAGCTGGTTGTTACCTTGCATGGTTGACACTGCCGTCGGTGCATGAATGGGTGAATGTGAGGCAAATGTACAGCGCTTTGGATAAAAGCGCTATATAAATGCAGTCCATTTACCATTTACCATTTGAGATAAAATATAAAGGGATGGTTCCTAAAACGACCTTATTGTTCTACACAATACTGTCTTAATGCGGCCATTATGGGATTCAGCTATTGGCTGCTTGAAGATGTGCTTCTATCATTCATGGTTAATAGATCACTCTAATATTAAATATTAGGTACCAGTACAAACTAGTGATCTGACTGAAACATAATTATAATTGTATCCACATATAAATAGTAAATAATACATTGAAAGACTCCAGACCATCAAATAAGCCCCATTTCTTATTAAAATCCTAGGAGTGTGAAATATTTTCTTTTGGATTTCAAAATTACAAAATATCCAACATTCCAACAGTTTTAATTGAGGTTTTAATTGAATTTAAAATCATTTAAACAGTATTGCCCAATAGCATGTAAGTAAGATGGGCTGTGCTTTGGCTGTGCTGTTTTTCATTTACATTGTAGATGGAGCAGATGGGAGTGTGGGATGGAAGAGCAGTCTTGTGGTTTTAGACTTCCTGGTTCTCAACCGTTCATTAAGACACTTGTTTTTCTCATTTTCCAATTTCTCTTCACCTTTTTACAGTCTACATGGTTTGCAGTCTAAATGGCGTTTTTTTTATTTATCCCTCTAACTACAGCCATATATAATCATCTTCTTTCTAATTGTGTCAATGTGATTTATAGAATGACAAATCTATTATGGTCTCAATTGTTGTTTGTCCTTAATTTCTCTTGTAGCGAACGGAAAACAGAAATATCACATTAAACATTTAAGTGTGAGTAAGTGATTCTAAATGTGTGTAAGTGATTGATTTAAACCACCACCTTTCTTTGGAGAGCCACTGTAAACGTGCTGTCAGCATAATGGCTAGGGTGTTCTACCCCCAGGCGAAACGTACTGCATTCCATGTGTCCACAGCCTACCTGTAGTCGCCCTTGAGCAAGATGCCCTAACCCTTACCTGTTCCTTAATGACATGCGTCTGGAATGAGGGGGTCCAAAATATGAATACATCAAAATACTGGGGTAATGTTAGTTTTGTTTCCCCCTGGCTACAGTCGTCTGTGTGCAGTAAGATCATGGAGCTTCTGGGGCAGAACAAGATCGACCACCACCAGAGGCAGGTGGTGATCCTCAGCCTGGACAGCTTCTACAGGGTCCTCACCCCGGACCAGAAAGCCAGAGCTCTGAAGGGACAGTTCAACTTTGACCATCCAGGTAAGGAACTAGCTGTTGGTTAGGGTTAGGGACTCATTGATGTGGTGAAGTCTGGGCTCTTAGTCATTTGAAATATGTTGATTACAGCAATTTCCAAATCTATCACTATAGTGGCAGATCAATGATGGCTAGACCAACCTACCAGCAAAACTTGTGCTGTTTTTGCAGTAACAAAGATGCAATTCCCTGAGTGTGTCAGACAGTATAGCAGTTCTCAGATGTTCCTCCTGTGCAGTGAGTTCTGTGACTGCTGCCAAACCACAAAATGTACATTTGCATTTAGGTCATTTAGCAGACGCTTTTTGGTTTAGAATGTACAGTACTTCATATGCGAGGAGGAAGGGGAAGTGACATCATGAGGCTGGGCACTGCTTGTCATCGTTCTTGTTCACCCTCTGTCTTCCTGCCCAGATGCGTTCGATAATGACCTCATCGTCTCCACCTTGTGGGACATCTTGGAGGGCAAAATAGTGCAGATCCCCGTGTACGACTTTGTCAGCCATTCCAGGTGCGTCTTTCAGTTCATCATGACTTCTCATTTTCTGTGTTTAGAATATAATGGTTTTATTGTTTATGAGGTGGGGATTTGCCTTTGGCTCCATCAAGTGCATCAACCAATATATATCAGAACTGCCATAGCATCCAGGCTCCAGTAAAAGAGGTGCATATTCCCAGATAAACCTGGCTAATTCACAGAAACATTTATGCAATGGTTTATATTTACATGTATGTGATACTGATCTGTTTTTAGCATTCCCGAGAACAAACCAAAGACAATTTTCCTGCCTTGGTTGGACAGTGAGATTTTTTATTTATTCTGTGAACAGTTGTAACTAAAAATCGTTTGTGTGCATTGACTGCAGGAAGGAGGAGACAGTGACTGTGTACCCAGCAGACGTGGTGCTTTGTGAGGGCATTTTGATGTTCTATGCTCAGGAGATCCGGGACATGTTCCAAATGAAGCTGTTTGTTGACACAGACGCAGATACCAGACTCTCACGCAGAGGTGAGCAACAACCTCTTGTGGGGAAAAAAATAATTCCAGCAATATAATTTCTACTTCTAGTCTACTTCTCTGAGATTCTAAATATATACATAGGTCTAGCTCAACTGGTAGAACATGGCATTAACATTGCTGTGCTGGACCACCAACAGAATGAATGCACTCACTGGGTTACGTCGACTAAATCGTACGCATACAGTAGCTGTCTTGCTCTGTAGGTCTATACTTGCTGTATCGATATAATATATTGTGCAGTCCTAGTCCCAAAAATTAAAGGGGAACTTAGCTGATTTTCAACTGGCTTTGTGTCATTCTAATGTGGGAAGTACATGAACAATGTTTAACTTTCTTCCATGTTGCCTACACCCAGATCTCCCCGCTGTCTTTGTTCGCCTGATATCGCAACTCCATCATTTGACGTTAGAGATTCTGTGCTGAGCTGCTCCCTAGAGACACAGAGAGCCTCGGCAACAACTGCAGCCATTTTTCACACTATATCCCTAATGCGGATAGAGATGAGGTTGAAAATTGGCAAAGTTATCCTTTTAAAAATGTGTCAAAAACACTGTGTTGTAACTTGTTTGCTGTCCCCTAGTGCTTCGGGACATCTGTGAAAGGGGACGAGACTTGGAGAGTGTGCTCACCCAGTACATCACGTTCGTCAAGCCTGCCTTCGAGGAGTTCTGCTTACCGGTGAGTAGCCCGGCCTGCTGAGCCTAGGCCCCCCTGTCTGAGAATGCACTGAATTGATTACACTCACTGTCGTCTCCTATCTAGACCAAGAAATACGCTGATGTCATCATACCCAGAGGCGCTGACAACATTGGTGAGTTTGAGGCCTTCAAACTCACTGGACTGGACGATATTATTAGATACAATGAATACGCACAGTATTCATTTTTCTGTACTGTTGAACTGCAATGACATAAAAGTTCTTAACGTTGACCTATTCTTATGATTTGATACAGTTGCCATAAACCTCATAGTTCAACACATCCAGGACATCCTCAACGGGGGTTTAACCAAGAAGACCAACGGCTGCCTGGAGGACTATGGACTGACTCAGAATCTGCAAAATACTGAGCCCAGCAGCCGCCCCCATTGACCACAATGCATTCAACAGGAAGGGCTTGATGCAAAATAAAGAGCCTCTTCTGCTATGGTCCCTTTCTTGCCTGACTAAGGACACTGACATAGGAAACACGCTCTTATTTTGATGTTATTTTCTGAACTACCGTATGTTGATTGACATTAAAGGTTGAGCGGTCTTGGAATAGTCTTGCTCTCAAAGAAGCAAAATCATTCACGCTCCTAATGTGTCAAAGGACAATGCAATGTATTCTAGTGCTGTCTGAATTTCAGGGCTTTAAGATGAACATCTGCAAATAATAATCAATGCAACCCGTTACAGATTGGATTATTGTTTTTTTTTTTAAGAATGCAATTCACTTCATTGTGCATTTGAAATTTAACTCAACATCCCACAAAGAAGTCAAACTTGAAATTCATCCTGTTATTTAGTATCATGACAAACACCAAAGAAACACGATTCACCAACTTTGTGGACATGAATCACGATACTTTGTTCATTTAAAGTGATAATCTAAGCTGTGCATCTGATGTGACAAAGGGCCACTCAGTCATGTAATAAAGTTACCTCCTGGTGTTATTTGTTTAAAAGTATGGGATAAAATCCTCAGGCTGCAAATACATGAAGTCATGTTTAATTTAATGTGCCAATGGTGTTTTTCTTATAGACTCACTTGAACTGCGTTTAGCCGCATAAGCCAGGTAAATGAGGCCTGTTTTGAGATGTTTTGCTTCCTGTACAGATTTTTATGTTTATTTCTCAGGTAATAAATCTATTTTTCGGTCTTGTGACTTGACTCGTGTAGCATTATTAGATTGTAATCCCCAAGTAGAATATTGTTTTGACATAATTTCCCTACTCTATACCGAGTATTGTCTTTGAGGTTACTTTCTACATATGAGACAAACTATAAGAATAAGAACATTGAGCTGAATAGCCCCCAATTTAATCTACCTATTGGGAATATTAGGCAATTGGCTAATTAATTTGTAAACAATCATTTTCACAAACCACACAGATTATGGTAGAAAAACAGGTGAACATTCAGCATTTTAAAAAGCCATTATAAAGATATCAATGTACAGATATCTTGCAGACATACATTACTATATAAAGTTTGCTAAGCCAAAGCAAAGCAATTGACTTAATTCATTCCCCTCATAAAGTTAATATAAAACCTGAATTTTCAGTCCCAAGAATATGAACCAACACTGTCCAGGTAGCTGTTTCAAGGTGACGCCAGGGTGCGAAGGCTTCTTTGGCGGCTGGCCTTCTTTATGCAACGTTGTTGACCTCCGACCCCTCCAGCGGTGAGTTATTGCCGAACAAGCAGCGAAACAGCTCCGTCCTGGCCTCATCGTTCATAGGGCTGTGGTCCATGGGGGCCATGAAGTTCACCAGCTTGCTGTGGATGGTGAAGCGCACCTTCCGCCCTTTGCTGGCCTTGGTGTCGACTCGCTTCTTGATCTTGCTGCGCAGCCTCTGGATGGCTAGCCACTGCCGGCCCATGGCCACCTGATCGTTGGGGTCGGCGGTGCTCGTCTTGCGCTCGATGAGCTCCCGGAGGAGCTGGTGGTAGAAGTCGTCGTCGTCAAAGATGTCCTCGTCCAGGTCCTTGAGGTGCCGGTTGGCCTTCATCAGCTGGTCCTCCACCGATGACACCTCTTCTCCATCCTCCGCAGGGGCGGCCGGCTCGCCAGGCCCCACGAAGGACGACGTCTCCTTCTTCCCCAGGACTCGGTACTCAGTGCGTCGGGTCTGGGTGCGCCTCACCAGCCTCTCCTTGTCCAGGAGTACCTGCTCCACCTGGGTGATGATGTTGCGCTCGAAGGCCCCGAAGCCCTTGCTGCTCTTGCCCATGGTCAGCCTGGTCTTGTCGTGCCACTTCTGCAGCGTGCTATTGCAGTAGGGCTGGAAGTCGGCGAAGCGTTTGGCCATGAAGGCCGGGTACTGCCCCACGTCCAGTTTACGCTTCAGGGCACCAGATTCTACCTCCATCTCCTCGCTTAGCTCCACGTCGCTATTAGCCACGGCCCCGTAGGTCTTCCCCAGGGAGATGGGCCTGGTGTCGGGGTTCTGCTGCAGCAGCTGGTCCTGCAGCTCCAGCAGCGACCGCTGGAGAGCCTTCAGGGCTTTGTGGCTGTTCTTCAACGCCCCGGCGAATTCCGCTCCTCCCAGCTGCTTGAACTCTGGGAACGTGTCTGGTTGTGGCAGCTGATTGGCTGTGGCGAGAGCCTTCTGGATTTTGATTCGTCCTTCGAGAAGTTGGTCCCACAGCATGAGCTGATTCTTCACAGCCTTGCCCTTCTCCACCTCCGTGTCTACCTTCTCTTTGGAGAAAGTCTTGACCGTGCCCTGGTCTTCACCCTCATCTTCTGTCCCCTCCTCAGAGTCATCATCATCGTCGTCGTCATCGTCGTCTTCTTCATCATCATCATCATCATCGCTCCCATTGTCTTCATCACTCTCTCCCAGGTCGTCCATCCCTTCTGTTAACTTGTGGAAGTCCACCTTCTCAGGGCAAACGAAGTCGTTTGCGCGTTTCATATTAGACGCGAGGGTTTTGACCGCATAATTTGGTTTCCCAGTTGGCTGCGCGTCTTGCGTCTCCCTTTCACCTCCAGATTCAATGTCATCACACTCGTCTCCAGATTCGATGTCTTCGTCATCACCATCATCCTCATCCTCATCCTCCTCCTCACCTTTCATTTCGGTCATGTCATCTTCTTCCTCGTCATCATCTCCTTCCTCTTCAGATTCCCCCATCTCCTTGAGCAGTTGTTTACGGGAGACCGTCTTTCCCACGTACCGGCGGTCCGTCTCAGCAAGCAGGGACGTGTTGTGCTTCCGCAGACTGCTGAGGCTGAATCCATCTTCGTCGTGGTCGTCGTCGTCTTCATCAAACCTGTCGTCTACTTGGGCCTTAGTCTCGTCGTCCTGGTCGTCCTCTGGGTCCGCGAACTTCGGCAGAGGGTTCAACAATTCCTCAAGCTGCTGGGAAACGGAGCCTGCCATCTTTCAACTTTGACCACACGTGTGTATGCGCGGAGAGAAGCCGACGCCTACGTCATTACAGCGCGACGACCACCGCACCGCCACCCGGCTTTACGCATGCGCAGGACGGGCAGCGCGGTGTTGAAGTAGGCTTATGCTAACGCTTGTGTTTCTTTCAATCCGACCCGTTTACAACAGAACAGAAATACCGCAG
This sequence comes from Bathygadus melanobranchus, assembly GCA_900302375.1. NCBI lineage: Eukaryota > Metazoa > Chordata > Actinopteri > Gadiformes > Macrouridae > Bathygadus > Bathygadus melanobranchus. Next base: position 12,260 of record OMKP01079898.1, read on the forward strand.
ACATAGGATGTCGACGAGCGACTTTTATTTGAGATATTATGTCGGGCACAAGGGGAAATTCGGACACGAATTCTTGGAGTTTGAGTTCCGACCTGACGGTGAGTTTGTCGGCTCGTTGTGTTGCTGCAGGCCGCATTCAACCCGACGGCTACCGCGCTAACATTATATTAGTGTTTAAACTTTATTAAATACACACTGTGTTCTGCTTACACTCAACACCATGCATCTTATTGTGTATTCAATCAAATATCGTTCAGCAGAGTATCTCTTACATGGGCTGAGTAGTAGTAGTAGTAGTAGTAGTGTGTTTGCATGGGCTGATATTGTCGCGAACTTAAGTTTTAACGCTGAATATTGTCCTGCAGGAAAGCTGAGATATGCAAACAACAGCAACTATAAGAACGACGTCATGATCCGAAAAGAGGTATTGGTTTATGTCCGTTAACTATTGTGATGTGTGGTATGCGTCTGGGTATTTGGGCAACTTATATTTATATAGTTTGTGTGGCCATGTTGAAGCATTTCCATTAAACCCTGTCCCTGTTGACTGGCTTAGGCCTATGTACACAAGAGTGTGATGGAGGAACTCAAGAGGATCATCGACGACAGTGAAATAACCAAGGAAGACGACGCGCTGTGGCCGCCACCGGATAGGGTCGGAAGACAGGTTCGATACCTTCATCTGTTATGCTTCAATGCTTTTGTAACTGCATAATACATTTGTTGTATTCGCTGGTTACTGAATATGACTGGCCATCCATAACCTCTGTTAAAAAGTACATTTGGGTGGATGTTTCTCTCTCCTACCTACACAGGAGTTGGAGATCGTCATTGGAGATGAACACATTTCCTTCACAACATCGAAGATCGGCTCTTTGATTGACGTAAACCAGTCGAAGTAAGTACGGGCGACAGTAGCTCAGGGGGTAGAGCAGTTGTCTGGCAACCGGAATGTCGCTGGTTCGATCCCCGGCTCCGCCTAGCTAATTGTCGAGGTGTCCCTGAGCTAGACACCTAACCCTTAACTGCTCCCGACGAGCTGGTTGTTACCTTGCATGGTTGACACCGCCGTCGGTGTATGAATGGGTGAATGTGAGGCAAATGTAAATATAAATGCAGTCCATTTACCAAGTAAGTCGTACAACTTCCAATACAACGGTTAACCAGCTATTCTAATTTCCCAAGGCACATTACTGCAGAAACAATACATGTTATATGTAGTGCTGGATGAAATGGCCAAAATCTCTCACATTACGGTAGTAGTCAATGAATGTTTTAACTGTAGGTTAAACTGACTTTCGATTCACCGGTTACTAGACACAGTCCCGTGTGTCTAGTGGTGTATACCTGCCCAGGAGACGTTATGAACCTGTGTTTCTAGCGGCGTATACTTGCCCAGGAGATGGGGCTTCCGAGCGAAGCCACTGGGTAGCAGCACTCCTCTCTAGAGCCAACGTTTCAAAATGTCCCCAATGGATACAACATTAAAATTGCTGTTTAAAGTGTAACCAAAGACTGGGTTGTGGGTGTATTGTTCAGACAGTAGGTTAAACTGACTTTCGATATGTGTACATTGGTGGAAACTATCGTGGACAAAAAAGCGCCTACAAAACAAGTCCTTGTTGAGATTTAGACCGTGTATTGGAATAGTTAAGTGGTATCTCTTGCACCCCTAGACATCAGTGACATAACCTATTGCAACTGAATCTGAATCAATGACTTATCAATGATTTATCGTGATTCATATTGATTTATCGTCCACCACTAGTTATATATACAAAGGACTAGTTGGAGAAGTCTCCCGCTGCGGAGACGTAGCTGCTAGCTGATGACCAAAGCTTCTAACACCTCTTGTATCTTGTGTTCTGTAGAGATCCAGAGGGCCTGCGTGTCTTCTACTACCTGGTCCAGGATCTGAAATGCCTCGTCTTCAGTCTAATCGGCCTACACTTCAAAATCAAGCCCATCTAAAATGATTCCTACAGTTTCCTTTTCAATTGTTTTTTTTTCCTTTTTAATCCTGTTGTGCGTACAGCTTTTGTACATTTTATTTTGTTGATGAAGCCTTTTATTTTGAGTTCACTATTGAACGATACGAACGACTTTGGAAGAAGTTGATAGAAATGTCCTTTGCTGTCAGAATACATTGTTAAATAAAGTTTTACAAAATAAAATGACCTGACTTATATTTCAAGTAAAGCTTTTAATGGTGTGTACTTTGACATGGTGAGCTAGTTCTGGAAATAAGGCATTGAATCCGCCATGACCGGTTGAGAGTTTGAAACCCTAGACGACCGTGTCAAACTAAAGATATTTGTCAAGTGTTGCCATCAATATTTCTGTTACACTAAGGAACGGTTTCTAATATTTCAATGTGAGTAGCAAGATATTTAACGGCATTACATTTACAGTAGAACTACTTCTAAATATACTAAGTTGCACTGTAAATATAATTGACGCAATTAATTTTACAGTAAAACTAAAAATATACTACTAATCACCATAGCACCACAAAACGTTCACAATCTTAAGTGCTTTTAATTGTTGTGTAAACCCCCCAACATTAGGCTTTCTTTACACAATCACTGCATGGTTTTTGTCCGTTTTCCAAAACCATCAAGCTGAGGCGTTCTCATCATCGGAGCGGCCATCTTAGCTGATGGGCTTCCCCTCCAACACGGTGAAGATGTCCTCCAGAGACTTGTTCACACACTGCAGGAACTCGTGGACATTGCGCGAAGGGTAGCTGGACACGTTGCACCCGATCCAGTCGTCATGGACGCCGTAGCCCACGCCGAAGCCATCGGGGACGACGGGGGCGAAGCCGCCCAGGCTGACGGCCGGGCTGGTGAGGGTGCTGGTGGACAGGATGTTGTGGTTGATGGCGCCGTACGCCGGGTCTCGGTAGAGGTCGTGCAGGGCCTGACCTTTAGAGTTGGCCAGGTAGCGCATAGCGAAGAGGTGGCGGTCAAAACCCTGACCTTGAGAAGAGGAAGGAACAGTTAGCTTGAAGAAGTTCATATCTAAGCGTAACATAATAAAAAGTAGTACTTTTATTGTTTAATCTTTACCCCTACTTATTCCAAATTATTTTTTATTGTTTAACTACTATAAACAATTTCTAGGACTAAAACAAATGGACATGCTATATATGGGTGTTTTACTAATGGCCATTTAATTTAGATGATATCCATCACTTTATAACGTGTCTTGAAGTATAAGGAGTGATGTGTGGCGGTTGTGCCGTAGCTCACCCATAGCTGCCTCCTTGGTGAGCTGCCCGTGGTATTTGGAGCAGTCCTTCAGCATGCCCACCAGCTGCTCCACACTGTGTTCCCCCGGCCGCCGGACAAACGCCTCGCTGCAGCTCTTGGTGTGTACCGTCGCGGGGCGGATGGTCTCGGTGCGGCCGTGCTTGAAGGCGGCCGTGCTGCAGGACTCGTACGAGGCCACCGTCCGGCCGTACTGCCGCAGAAAGCCCATCTGGAACGCCAGCTGGGCCACGGCGTCGGGGCTCAACTTCTGCTTCTTCAGCTGCTCTTTCCCGCCCTTTTTGAACTCCAGGGCGTCGATGGTGAGCTCGGACACGGCCGCGTCAAACTTCTCCTTGGCCACGGCGATGCCGGCGCGCAGACCGTCGTCCAAGTGGAAGTGGAGCCTGCGTACGGCCGCCGCCGAGTCCAGGCCGGTGGGGGCGGGGCCCGGGTGCACCAGCGGCTTTTCCACGGTGTCCTGGAAGACCTCGTTCTGGAAGCGCAGCACGGCCACGCCGTCGCCCCACGAGTGCTCGAAGTTGATGGCGGCCTGGCCGTCCCTGGCCAGCACCACGGAGAAGGACTTGTCGTACCAGCGGTTGCAGCCGTCGCCGTGCAGCATGTTGTGGGAGGTGTGGATGTGGTCGCGCATGTTCTCGTCGTCCAGACACAGGCAGAACAGCGCGCTGTCCACCGCCTGCAGCGCCTCGCCGTTGCCCGCGGCGACCAGCTTGTCCCTCAGCCCCGCCCACAAGTCTCGGTTCTCGCTGGTCAGCACCCCCAGAGGGTGGGCCGCGGCCGGGCTCTCGTCCGCCAGGATATAGCCGAGGTGGGACTGGATCTCGGTGGGCTTCACCATGTTCCCATCGCGGTCCACCACGTCGAACACATACATATTGCCCTTCCGCATCACCAGCAGGTGGCGCCCTTTTGGGTCGGTAAACAGCTCGTCGCGCCCCTGCTTAGGCACGCGGGTGGAATTGAAGAGGCGAAAGTACTGTGACATGTCCAGGGGGTAGGCGTTGACCATGTAGGCTCCGTACCAGGACAGCGAGGGGGGCACCCAGCGGATCAGCCTCTTGAAGCCGTCCGTGTCGCTCTTGGCCGGGTTGAGGTGGAAGACCTCGGGCGCCAGGAGCCCCGCCCGCAGCGTCTTCATGAAGCGCACGGCCGAGCACACCATGTTGGTGGCACGGACCAGCTGATCATTGTACTCGGTCCGGGGGTCCGGATTGAAGGACATGAAGGGGTTGAAGTTCAGCACCACCGACTCCCGCGCTGAGAGGTACATGTCGAACCACGGCCCTGAAAGATAGAGTAGATGTAAGTAGGGAAGTGTAGGCTAGTAGGGGTAACCGTTAGGGCACTTGACTCTCAGCTGAAAGCTGCAATGTCCAAAGTCTTAATCTGTAGGCATCCTTGAGCAACATGCCCTAACACATACCTGCTCCTTAACTACACAATTCCATGTCATTTTGGATGATATTACTAAATGACTAAACATTTTATTAACTACTATGTAGTTATTTAGCAGACTTTCACCAAAAGTGGCCTACAGTGAATTTTAGAAACAAGTCACATTAAGGAGCAGGTTGAGGTTAGGGCATCTTGCTCAAGGAACATGGTATTGGGTTCGAACCCCGTATCTTACAGATAAGCATGATTAGCCAAATGAAACAGACGTTTGGGAACAGACGGAACAGACGGTACATGTATGTGCTTTTATATGTTTCACAGAAAATCTGATTCACACTGAAGATCTGCATTCACCTGAGATGTAGCTGGTGTGCTTATTGCTCTTGTCCTGGGCAACCAGTTCTTCATGCAACGTCTTCCCCATGGTAGTCTGAAAATCCTTTGCCAATTTTTCAGTGGTCCTGGGATTACATAGAAGGAATCGGAATTATAATTTTATGTTACGTTAGATTAGTATTTTAGATTAGTATGTCAAATGTATTCCAGTACTCACCTGAATTGGTCATCATTCAAAAGAGGCTTCTGAGCCGCCAAGTATCTTCTGACGGTATCTTCTAGTTTGGGAACAGGTAGCCTGAAAAAAACACGATATGAAAGGAAAGATTTCAGTAGGTCCCACAAGTGCAACTCTTGTCATTCGGTGTAACACCGCCATCTTGTGCCAACTTCACTTTTAAGCACCTGTGCACTTTCACCTACAATCATTCATACGTCTATCCGGGTCACCTTCTCTACAGAATAAAAACGACATACATTTGTATTTACAGTAGTAAACGACATGCATGCTTCTAAACAGAAGAGAACGATGGGAAATGTGTATTCGCAAACATTTTGTTTAAATAATCTGTGAGAAACACTGGATTATAAGGGGATTTGAATAAAGACACTTACCTTGGCAGGCTCTTCTGGTAATGCATCGATGGTACAATGCTTTTGTGCAGGTACTCTGCAGAAGAGTCATGCTTGTAGCGTCGCTGAGTCAACGATGCGGCTGTGGGAGACACAAGCCGGCCGGTGTTTCTGACAGAGGCGCTGAACTGCATTGACAGCAGGTTTGCCATTGCTATCTGATTAGCACGTATGTATCTTCGTCTGTCTCCTGGATGTCTGTCTCCTAGCTACCTGTCAACTGGCTGCCTGTCTCCTGGCTGCCTGTCTCCTGGCTGCCTGTCTCCTGGCTGCCTTGTGTCTGTCGGCTGAATAAGTTAATTGGCAATTAAAGACACTTACCTATCGAGTCATACACTCATTGATAAACGTATGTCTTGCTAATACACACACACACACATGCGGTTCATTTGAAGTGAACTTAAATACAACAGAGAATGAAAGCCACAACAGGATGTTGACGTTCATGGAGGACCACGTGACCATAAGGCACGCCCTCTAGAGGAAACTAGAAACTTCAGACATGGAATAAAATCCTATTTTATTAAAAATTGCACCGCTCGTACCGGTTTCATCCACGTAGTAAACATTTTAAAATGTTAGTTTGGTTTTTATAATACTAAGATATTAAAAGCACCATACCACATTAATAATACAATAAAAAAACGAACAACTAATTATTATTATTATTATTAATAGTAGTAGTAGTAGTAGTAGTAGTAGTCCTAGAAGAAGTAGTAATATTTCTATGTATTATTTGTTCCACTAAAATAATATTTAGTTGTTGTCACGCTCTGACATATCTGTTACTACGACCTGCGTGATTTGGTTTCCGTGATTTATGCTTTGTGATTTATGTTTTATGATTTCTGCTTTTCTAATTTTAGAATTTAATTCAATAGATTAGCAAGCATTCGTTTGCGACGGTACTCACAATAATATAATTCTAATTATATTAAGGCAGATTATTATTCATTGACATATAAAATGAGTACATTTACATTTACATTTAGAGCATTTGACAGACTTACAATAAGGGTATTTGTCGAAAGTACTACGAATAAGTAGTATATGTTCGAGATGTCGGTAACGGTAACAGTTACAGCAGCTTGCCAGCAGGGGGCGGCTTTTTGATCCTAATTAGTGATATGCACTTTATATACAGAATTTCACACACGTCATCCTCCACAGACACCATCACCACGTCCATCCCCACTACCACCACCCTCTCCTCCACAACCATCACCTCCTCCACCACCACCCTCTCCTCCACCTCCACAACCGTCACCTCCACCACCCTCTCCTTCACCACCACAGTAAACACAAGTAAGCACATTCCAAAAATAATAATACGAAGGCAACTAATACAAACCAAATAAACAAATAAATAAATAAAACATATTAGTGCCAATGAAAAATAGAAACAGACATTGAATACGTGACATAATTGTTTCAATTGCTTTAATCCCCATTAAACATAAGGTATATATATAATTGATATATATATTGAATAAGTGAATAATTGATCTGCAGTAGGTATATGTGGTATATATAGCACTGGCTGATCTGTGCATCTGCAGTCGTACATCTGGTCTGGAGATCAGTGTGTCTCTGATCGATTGGTTGTGAAAGGGAGGGCTGACGTCACAGACTCGACTCCAGCCGCAGACTGCGCCTTCATCTGCTCCTCACCTTTTATACAGTCTGTGGTCCTTACAGGTGGTTTAAATTCACAGAATATGCCAGAAGTACACGACCCTAGGTGAGATCAGTTCAATTCATGCGATCACGTTTACGATAGCCTAATCCAACTTGGTTATTTTTATTATTTCGTGAGGGGTCGATCGCCATCGCGTTCCCCCCCCACAGGCCGAGTTAAAATTCACAAATGATCAAATACTTGTAAACCAAAAAGTATATCTACACACTATATAATGCATATGACGCGTGTCTTTATGTCGCTCCCTTGTGCAGGTTAAGGTTGGTATAATTAGTTATCACCGTCGTGCATTGACCTTCCAGGTCACTCGTGATTAATTGACACCGATGATTAGCATATTTTAATCAGATGTTTAGATACGATCAGCTCATGTTTCATGTGGTTGACTAAAGCGTGCACACCGGCGTCCAGGCCTCCTGGTTCTATGACCTATAAGGTAAAGTTCGTTTCATGTTCGATATGGGCCATTCTACGCAGGCGCGGAAGCGCTCATTAAGGAACCGCGGGGAAGTGTTTTCATTATCAAGAAAAAGTCTTACGTTTGATGAAATATTATTTTTATGATTTGTTAGATATTAGATGTGTGTATTGTGTTTGTATTGCTGGAAGATGCAATGTAAATAGTGAGTGGGGTGACACGTCATGCCATGTCAACAGTCAAAGAGCAAGCTTTAGTCCTCATTAGTTTGCTCAAAGGTACATTATGTTTTTCTTGGCTAATCATTGACGTTGTTACCTGCTGCACTGGTCTGTACCTTTGCCCCACCACTGACGGTATCTTCGGGCCTTGTGTTGTTGGACTTGTCACTAACAGACGGAGTGTCCACGCGGTGTTCACCAGCGCCAGCGATGGACTAGAGGGCTTCAAGTCGCACGCCATATTCCAGGAGATCAACAAGAAGCTGCAGGAGGTGAAGTAGTGCAGAGTTTATAGTGATCCAGGGTGGTGTCCACCACAGACACCACCCTGGTCTGTCATTGGTTAACTAAGACAACAGTCAGAACTAAACACTTAATTCCCATGGTGTTGAGGTATTGTAATAAGGGTGATTAAGTTTAGGATTAGTTTGGAATGTTTACCTTTCAGGTCAGAGATTGTTGTGAATGAGGTGGTTGAGTTTAGGTCACACATGGTTGAGTTTAACAACACATTTCGACAAATGTGTTACTTTTTGTAAGTCGCTTTGGATAAAAGCGTCTGCCAAATGCTCTAAATGTAAATGTATGTTTAGGAGTTAGGTTAAGGATGCTTACGTTCAGGTATTAGGTTCAAAGTGGTTTAGTTTGGCATGGTCAAGGTAAGGGTTTGGTATAGTTAAGGTCAGCATGGAGGTCAAGTTTTGATGTGGTTAAGTTCAGGGTTTAGTTAAGGGTTGTCAGGGTTTAGGTAAGTGTTGTGTGTAGAGTTCATAAAAACATGATTCTGCAGCACTGGTCTCCACCGGCTCTGATTCAGGCAGGGAAGATACCACCTATGAATTGTCTTTTTTTTTAAATAGTTTTATTTCTCAGAATATTTGTTCAGAAACCTAACGAATATCCAAAGCTTGATTTATGCATTCGGGCCAGCCCTAGTTAGGTGTGGTTAAGGACCAGCGTTGGTTAAGTTTAGGAGTTTAAGTATGTTTTAATAGCCTTTTATCCTCAATTGAGAAATGCGACACCAGATATCTTAATATCTCCACTTTAGGCCTGCTTGGTTAATCACAGGAAAGTAAATTATGTGAAAATGAAAACAAAGAATGGCATTGTAAGAAATCAATGTGTAAAATATTAGTATTGTATTTATCAATATACTATTGATAAAGCAAAGTAAATCCATTCTCAGATGTCACTCTTGGATACTCATCCAGTGTCAGTTAAGTGTAAATCAGGATTTCAGTAAATCATTTTTGTTTGTGGGTGTTTTTCCCCATCTTCCTGCATTGACTGGACAGGAAGGAGCGAGCTTTGTCAAAAAGATAGGAGGTGTGTTCGCCTTCAAAGTAAAAGATGGGCCTGGAGGGAACGAGGGGACCTGGTACGTGGATGTGAAGAATGGAACCGGCTGTGTCCACAACGACACGGGTGAGAGCAGGAACCCGCCCGGACATGGGTCCGAATCCCACTGAATCTAGTTACTATTTAGTCAGTTCAGGAGAAGCTTTTATCTAAAGTGACTTCCAGAGGAAATTCAGATACATCTTTTCCATATGGCCCAGCCTGTGAGCATGGTTGACTCTGTCTGTTGCCTTCCAGACAAGAAGGCAGACTGCACCATCTCCATGTCTGATGCCGACCTGCTGTCCCTGATGACGGGGAAGATCAACCCCCAGTCTGTGAGTTCTGTTCCTAATTGGTTATCTCTAACTAGTCTGATTGGCCCTGATCATTTACTTCTGCTGATCAGAAGTAGACTGACCTATCATACTACAGCACACAATCTAAATTAAAAAATAATCCAAAAATATCAGCATAGTATTTTATTACTAAAGAATAATTCCTCCAAATGTGTAAAACCATAGCAACGTATCGGTCAAATCAACCCCAATCTAATCGATCTACTCACATCTACCCCTGGAACCCGCATCTGCCCCAACAGCCTCTCCTCATGAGAGGCACATACTGCTCCTAAAACCGGATATGGCTCCTGGAGACCCCACTGGAGCAGTCAAATGACTTTCCTTTATTGTAAAACTATTTTATATTATAAACCTTCACGAGCTGTGTCCCAGTCACTTAGATACTCTGATGATGTGGACGTAGAACCAGACATGACACATGTAATAGTGGGTTGGGGGAAAATAACAGCAATTTGGTGATCTTTTAGCTTTTGTTTTCCCTATGAACTGCTGAGTTTTCTGAAATCCGACCCAACGGGGAAAGGCTGTAATGTTGGAGCCACGTTCTCCTGCTGGTGTCTCTGGTGGCGACGCATCTGAAGTCCATCAACGCTTTCTAATGTCGAGCTCCTTGCGGAGCATCAAATGTCAATCAAAACCTCCTGCCGTTCCTGTCATCCTCCCGCCGGTTGATGGCTTCATAGTGTTCGCGTGGTGGTCTCATGACCGTGATGTGTATTTGGTCATGAATGACCGGCGTCACGGCCACCAAATGTCAGAAAGTCATGGGGGGGCGTGAAGCGTGATCGTGTGGCTTGAACATAGGATTAATATAAGAACATGAATATAAGATGTGGCCGTTGTGCATCAGAAACACACAATGTGTGTTCAAAGAGACAAAGGCACACCAAACCTTTTTTTTTTTTTTTGCCTCTTGGCCTTGTGTCGTTTGAGTAAATAATTGTGCGGAAACTTTTAGTGATCACTCGTTGCATGCGATCCGATGCGTGCCTGCTGTCAGCATGGGAACAATGTGTCAGGGACAGGCGTGTTTTGAGTTGGACCACCTGGCTGTTAAGCCTAACTCGGTCGCAGTGCGAGCTGGAGATGAACCAAAAATGATGTAGTCTTCGTGGCCCTTGCGCACGGTTCATACAGCGATTTTTGTCACATCGTTCTGATGCTCCTCGAGCGTAGTGCGCACCCTGCGTGTCCCCAGCATTGTTACGACAAATCAACAAATATGAATGCCCCTGCCGTGCGTGGACTTCAGGAACGGTGCACCACAACAACTATTAAAACGGCTTAAGAAGGGACATATTCTAGCTCTGCTAAATGCTCATGTGTTCACCTTCGGCAGAAGACGTGTTGCGTCTTGAAGAAGACCTGTTTTATTTGGGTTTTTTTTTACAGAGCAGATGCCTAAATGAATAATAGTTTAAACACAACTGTGTACATTTTCTTCAGACCAATACAAAGTATGCTATTTGGTGGATATTTGGATCCAAAGCAGTACCTTTTGAGTGCAGACATTTCTTAGCGTGGAAATTGAACCCCTAACCCTGGCAGTGTTAGTGCCATGCGCTACCAGTTGAGCTACATAAAAGTTTTTAACAGGGAAGTGACTTTTATTTTGATAATGCATACGTATTAGCAGGAGCCTGGTGAATCGTGAACATGTTCTCCAGCATGGCGTTCTGTTGCCTTACTCATGCCCTCAGCGCCAGTAAACAACAGATCTTTCAGTTTCTCACTGAATAAGTCACAAGGTTTGTGGCTAATATTTCATTTTCCAACACTTGGGTGGAAAATCATGTCTTTCTTTTTGTTTGCCAAATTCCTTTCACAGTAAGAGCGCTGTGAGTGTGGAGTTAATCTCCACTCTAAACTGTAGACCAGCTTCACCGAGCTGGTTTTACACACCAAGCTGATGGGAGTGGTTGTGTTTTCATTCGCACCTCATAGGTTTTATGGAAACAAAACTAGATTATTTGTTGTAAGTTAGAATTGCCCCATAGGGATACATTGAAAAGGCTTTTCAATGCAAAGGGAGAGGTCCAGAGGTCAGGTGATGCTGATGCAAGCGCGCTTCTACATGTGTATTAGCCATTAGCATGTTAGTGTGCTAGCCATCAGCTTGATCATTAGCACCAATCAGTGTGCTATGGTCAGCTTTTTGACAACTGAAAAATTAAATACTGAAGAACAAGACACGTTTGTTTTTTTAGCTTATTTTATGGCACAAAATATATATCTGCTGGCTTTGGGTCCAAAAGTTCCTCCACAGGTGTTTCATGGCATGATCTAGTGTGGGAATCCCTGGTGTAGAGGAATCACCGCTGTTTCCTTCTGCTTCTGTGTGGTTTTTGGCAGGCGTTCTTACAGGGCAAGCTGAAGATCGCTGGGAACATGGCCCTGGCCATGAAACTCCAGTCCCTGCAGCTCAAACCGGGGCAAGCCAAGCTGTAGATGATGTGGCTGTGAAGTTCACCTCTTCTCTGCTCCGCTGGAAGACCCACGATGCACATCAACCAACCCGGAACCGTCACAACACTGCACTGGTTGCGGTCTTTAACTAGTTCTTAACATCACGCACACGGTTCCTCTAGAAGGACCTTAAATGGATTGCATTTTATAAATGCAATTATAAACTGCAATCCATTTACCTTAATATGAAGACCATGGTGTTCATATTAAGGTCCTACATGTCTTGAAGACTGTGGGAGACGGGGAGGGATGGAGCTGAAGTCCTCCCAAGTCTTTGTTCTAGCTGGCCAGTGTAACACACACTTGATATTTATGTAGATGTGCATTTGTGACCTGTGAGATATATTAAAACTTAGCTCCTTTTAATGTCTTTTCAGGGCTTTAATTTGTCAAATGTACATATGATCATGTCATGTCAATCCAAGTGCCTGTTCTCACACCTGTAGTTGTTGGCCGTTTGAATGATTGAGTGATTTCCACCATAACTCTGTTACTCGAAATGATAATGATAACTCCATTAATTCTGCTGTCTCTGTTGCCTCTTAAAGATTTCTACTAAATAAGTTGTTTAAATAAATACAATTTCTAACTGCAGCATTCTTATGGAGTTAATTTGAAATTAAATGTGACATTTGCTGTGAATTGGCCCGAATACTTAGATTCACTATATTATTTAGAACATTTCTAACCCTAACCAATTAATAAAATCCCTAATTATTCTCCAGACACGTTATCCAAGTCTTGGTTTCTTTATAAATGCCTCATCAATGCTAGCTTTTTAAGTTCGAATAGCATTGTTGAGTTTCAAATCTTTCCGATAGTTAGTTTTCTATGGGGAAAAACTTGTTGTGAACAAGAGTGACTTTTTAACTCCTCTCAAATCCTTGTGGTCCAACTCAAGATGAATATCTTTCCCTGCTTGGTTTCCCTGCCCTATCGATCACTTGACAAGGTTAGAGGTTCATGTCTGATGTTGGCCTGCAAGCCCTTAGAGACTGTAACTATAAAGTGTTACAAAAACACCCCGCTGCTTCCAGCTGTCGACAGTGGTGGAATGGTGTGACTTGAATCTCTGGCACAGAGTGTGTCGGCTTGTTCAGATGTGGTTTCCAGAGGGAGTCCAGCCCTAATGACCGGGCTTCCAGAATGCCACGCTGTAGTTTTTTTGTTGCAGTTTTTTGTTTCCGGAAAGTTGAAGAGCAGCAAATGGTGAGATCTTCAATCTGCTGACAAGCTTTGAGTTACATTCCAGACCCGTAAACACTCTCTGTTCTCTTCTCTGTTCCCTGGCCACGGACACAGGGTCATCTCTCGTTGAGGTGATGGAGGTTAGTCTGTGTGACTGTCTCTCTGTCTCTCTCTCTTCTGTGTGTCTGCCTCTGAGGCTGAGAACAACCAGCATATACAAAGCATTAGAAATTGGATTAGCTACAAGAAAGTTAGAAAAGGGAAATGTGAGACAAGAAGTTTTAAAAACCAACCGCGCAGCAAAGAGTTAGGAGTCAGACCCCAAGCTGGAACTGTTTGGAACATTAGGGGTAGAAAGATTCATATGGAACTTTTAGATCTTTTGAACATTATATTCTATTATTTAATAATAGGTATATTTTAAATATATAGTGTATATTTGAGGGAGATCGCCTGCAACACAATAAGGACATCTCCGTCTCTCTGTGAGTTCAGTAACATATTGTGGTAAGCTCTGTGTTCCTGGTGGGAGGTGGTCTTGGCTGAAGAAGATAAACTGATGAAAAGTGAAATAATGCTGTGACATGTGAGACATTAGGTCACATCCTGTTGCTCCTGGCTGTTAGATCCTCCTCTTCCTCCTCTTCCTCCTTGAAGTATTTGTCTGGCCATTTCCCCAAAATCTTGATCTCCTAGCGATCCTGTCAGCTCAGACCGAGGCTAAAATATTTGCTGGTGTCGTTAGAACTCTTGGGTTTTGGTATTAGATGGGTCAAATCAGAACCAACCTGTGGTTTGTGTTTCTGGAAGGAATTCTACTGACCTTTTACAGCAACATTGAACATTCAAGTGTTGTGAATCAGCAGCTCTGTGGTTTCAAAGCATCCAAAAGGCTGGACCTCTCGGTCGAGCTGGAAGACCCGAGAGATGATTCCAGAGGGAAAGTTCTCGACTTGTATCGAGTATAAATAAAGCAATCACTACTACACCAAATTATCGCATTTCCATACTCAGAGTGGAAAAACCAAATCCTGAGGGGGGAAAAAATAACAGGGGAAAAAAGTAGAGAATTCAGGCCTTTGGCTTCTGTTCAGGGCCAAGCTCTCTCTCTCGCTCTCTCTCTCTCTCCTTCTCCATCTCTCTCTCTCCCCCCCCCCCTCTCTCTCTCTCTGCCTATCTCTATCTACCTCTCTCTCTCTGCCTCTTTCTTTCTCTCTGTCTCCCTCTCTCTCTCTCCCCTTTTCTCTCCCACTCTCTCCCTCTCCCTTTTTCTCTCCCTCTCTCACTCTCTTTCTTCTCCCTCTCCTGCTCTCCTTTCTCTTTCCGAACCTCCCTCTCCCACTCCCACTGTCTCCCACATCTGGATGGTGTCTGTATCCTGCTATGGGACAGTCTGCATTGGGACAGTAGCCTCCACAATACTGGATCTCAGCAAAAAACCTTAACTGTAAGTCATCAAAATACTAACGATTTTAATGTACACTTTAATACCAGTACCACTGTGGTCCTTTATAATGTCCATTAATCCTATGTGACGTTGTTATGTGTAGCATGTGGTTGACATGGTAGACCTCCGCATGAGTGTCCGTGCGTGCGTGCGTGCGTGCGTGTGTGTGTGTGTGTGTGTGTGTGTCTCTCCGCATGTGCGTGTGTGTTATGGTTGGTTAGTCTTGCAGTGGGGATGTTAGAAGTCAGCAGAGGCTGTGTAAATGGACTGTGTGGCATTAATGGAAAACAATGAAACATACAGAACACACACCTGTGTACGTGGGTATGAATGTGCTATGTGAGTGTCTGCATTGCATGAATCTGTATTGCATACTGTGCCTGCATGTGTGTGTGTGTGTGTGTGTGTGTATTTGAGTCAGACACATGTTCTGTACCGAAGCCCCACAGTCTTGTGTTTACCTGATGGCTGCGTCTCCTGGTGGACATTTTTATAAAGTACAATACAGAGAGTGCCCTAACCCTGGCAGTGGTAACGCCTTGCTCTACCAGTGGGAATAGAACCCCTAACCCTGGCAGTGTTAACGCCTTGCTCTACCAGTGGGAATAGAACCCCTAACCCTGGCAGTGGTAACGCCTTGCTCTACCAGTGGGAATAGAACCCCTAACCCTGGCAGTGGTAACACCTTGCTCTACCAGTGGGAATAGAACCCCTAACCCTGGCAGTGTTAATGCCTTGCTCTACCAGTGGGAATAGAACCCCTAACCCTGGCAGTGTTAATGCCATGCTCCAATCAGTTGAGCATGATTTGACTGAATGTTTCCATCCATACTGATGTATTGATGGAACTGAGATGTTGAGAGGCGGAGGGCTGATCCCTGCAGCTTCCCCAACGGAGTCTCTTACCTTTATCAGAGGACACATAATAATCAAGGAAATCATCTTTTTACTGTACAACACTGAATTGTGTTTGACTTACACACACGCACGTACACACACACACACACACACACTCTCTCTCTCTCTCTTGTTCTTGTCATCGATTAATTAATTACCAGCAGGAATGTCACAGACACACGCACACGCACACGCACACACTGGAGAACATCTGGAGCAGTCCAGTAGAGGAGTAGAGCCATCTTGCTCAAGGACACCGCCAAGGAATCATACCCATGACTCTTCACTTACCCTTTCTTAATATAGAGGGCAGGATAGTTTAGTGGTTAGGGTGTTTGATTCCCAGCTGAAGGGTTCTGGGTTCAATCCCCAATGTCTACAGCCTCCTTGAGCAAGGTGTCCCTAACCCCAACTTACTGTTTAATGACCTGTATCTGAACTCACTCACTGTAAACATCTGCTAAATACTGATTATCTAGTGTTAATCTACTTTAAATATCGGAAGTATCTGTTTAATATCTTAAGCTATTAACTGTTTATCCAAATATAAGCTGTCTGTTCCCAAAAGGAAGGAACTGTAGAATAAACAGACAGTGTGTCTCGATGAGGAAGTAAACAAAAGAACAGCCTTTAAACTGTCCACTGATCCCTCTGCTGAGGTCTTCAACATGTTTTGTTTCTGTGTCATCTTTCATGTTTTAGGTTCTACGTTCTATTTCTGTTTCATGTTTTAGGCTTTAGGTTCTATGTTCTATTTCTGTTTCATGTTTCATGTTTCATGTTTCATGTTTCATGTGTCATGTGTCATGTTTCATGTTATATGTTCTGTGTCATTTTCCATGTTCTATGTTGTGTGATTTCCGTTCTGTTTCATGTTCTATGTTGTATGATTTCCGTTCTGTTTCATGTTTCATGTTGTAAGTTTTATGTCCTATGTTCAAGTCCTATGTTTTATGCTCTTTGCTCAGTTTTATGTCCTATGTTCCGTGTTCTGTTCTCAGCGTATTGTGCAACAGTGTTGGATCTGAACCCACCAGGACATGTTTGGAGCGCCCAAGAGCTCCGCCCTGAGCGTGCTGCTCTTGGCCTGGGTGTTGGTCGGGGGCCAGCCCCCACTGGCGGAGGAGGAAAAGGAGATGGAGGAGGTGTGGAAGGAGGAGGAGGAGGAGGTGGTCACCGTGCCGACGCCGGTGCTCTGTCCACCAGAGTGCAGCTGTGCAGTGGAGGGGGTGGTGGACTGCGCCGGTACTGACCTCACCATGTTCCCCGAGGAGATCTCTGAGAGCACATGGCAGCTTTCCTTACAGGTCTCTTGCCCTCTCTCTCTGTACCTCCCTACAGGTCTCTTGCCTTCTCTCTCTCTCTGTATCTCTCTCTCTGTGTAACTCCCTACCTCTCTCTCTCTCCTTACCTAGCTCTGTACCTCCCTATAGGCCTCTTGCCCTCTCTCTCTGTATCTCAACCTCTTTCTCTCTTTCTGTACCTCCCTGTAGGTCTCTCGTCCTCTTTCTCACTCTGCATCTCCCAACCTCTGTATGTGAGTGCGTGTGTATGTGTGTGTGTCTCCCTCTTTCTCTTTCTATACCTCTCTTTCTGTCTCTGTACATCCCTCCATCCCTCCCTGTCTGTCT
>OMKP01079899.1:0-28143 GCA_900302375.1 Bathygadus melanobranchus
ATGAACTTACACTTTACTAAACACTCTATAACACAGACAGCATGCTGTCACACACACACATGCACACACTCTCGTTCACACACACACACACACACACATGAACACACGCGCTCCCTCACACACACATGCACACACTCTCGCTCACACACACACACACACACATGAACACACACACTCTCTCACTCCCTCACACACACACACACACACATGCACACACTCTTCTTTCTCACACACACACACACATGCACACACTCACTTCCTCATACACACACACACACACACACACAGATTCACACATGAACACACACACACAAAGCTGTGATGCTGTGAGATTGAGAGGGAATCTGCCTCTGCAATTTCTGTGCTTCACACTTTCACCATTCTCACAGACGCTGGTTTATATATGCATCTCTTTTCACCTGGGTATGATGTGCAGGGCTCAGATCCTCCACTCCTTTCAGTCTTTCCAGGAACACACTTCATTCAAATAGGCCAGACAACAGTAATATAGCCCCCAATGTGTCGTTGTTTTCTTTGTGAACACATGCCTCATTATTTAGTTTAAATACATAAATAAATGATACGAAAACGAATACATTTTCTCTGCTTATCTTGACGTGACACTCGCATGCCAAACCGAATGTAAATCTCATTAGCATGTTTTGATTAGCGTCAGCATGGAATCATGCCGGGAGCTGTAAATGTATTCAAATACCCTGCTACGCCTGCAGGGAAGGTGGGCCTACATTGTAAAACGTACCCTTTATATTTGTTCTCCACTTATAAAGAACTGCCTCTGAAGCTGCGGATTCACAGAGACAGTTTACTTTTCCCTCACTGTCCTACAGAAGGAGGACAACTATAAATAAAACCAGGTTTTCCACCAAACAAATCGTGGTTGGTTTGCATCAAGGCCACAAAACGTTTCGCAGTACAAAACACACTGGGACTGGCTGTATTGAATTCACTGACAACTGTGATCACCATTGTCTGAATGTGTACAATATTACTACTATATGTTATGTTTTCATTATTTTCCAGTTTTTCATGTAACCTTCCAGTACAAAATGATGATCTTCTTTGCTGCACAAATATACGCTACATTTGCTACATATGTGCTAGAGTTGCAAATAACCATTGGATTCCTATTAGATCACGCATGCTAACTCATATCAAAACTGTCACACACAACACATACAAACAAATGCGCAAAAACACATGCACACACACATAGTGTATCCCAGATGTCTGGATTAGGTGGACAGATTAGAGATTACGGTCAGCATACGGATTACACAGTTCTCCGTAGCCCCGCCTCCAACGTAGCTCAGAATCACCTCTGGCCGTGTCATCTACATCGATTATATTACACACACACATGCACGCACACGAATGCATGCGCACACACACACACACATTCTTTATATATCCTCTCTCTCTGTCACACAAACAATCCTGACATCATCTGGCATCCAACGTGCCGTGTGTTAGAGACAGCTGCCGCGAGCGCTGCTGACATTAATCAAAACCTCGTCTCAAACGTCCTTTGAACTCTTTAAACCACCCCTATTATTATAGGTAGAATAAGACACTACTCGGTGTAGAACTGTTTAGAAACGGGACTTGTGTGTAAAGCAGTGGTTCCCAACCTTGGTGTCGGGACCCCACTTGGGGTCCCCTGATATGGGGTCGCTGGAGATTGCTGACTTATAAGCTACAGCTATTTGATGATAAATGTTTTACTGTTACGTTTATAGGACCCTTATATACCAGCAGTGATTATATACCAACCAATGATGTGTAGCCATAAGCAAAACTATGACTTCCTACTTCACTGGGATGTGACGATATAACGGGCAGATGTTGATTGGGTTAAAACCACGTGTGGGGAAGCAGATGCACAGCAAAATGTAAGATGTGAGTTGTGAGAATTTTCTGAAAAATTGTGTCACGGGTCAAAAAACAAACCACTGGTGCTTTGAAGGCAATACGAGTGACTGATGTGGAAAATGTAATCACTCAAGAGGGGAGAAGGAACCGCAGAGAATGATGGCCGAGGTTTCCAGGGGAATCTGTCTTCGCGCAGCAGCCAGTGCTTAATGGACGGTGATGAGCAGAGAGAGGACTGCCCCGGGACCCGGGCTTGTTGTGTTGGGGAGTGAGACGATGAGACGATCGATTTCCATTATCTATGTCATTATCCAGAGACAGTGTGCTTCCCCTACCATGGCTTTATGATCCGTTGGTTTCCCATCAATTTGTGATGATGCATGGAAATATAAAGATCAAATTTGTATCCAAGACATTAAGATGAGACGCACCTATCGCTATAGGCCTACATCCCAGACGGAAAATGTGGGTGTCACAGCAGAAACCACAGGACAGTAGTAGGAATTAGAAAGAGGTTCTATTTTATTTTAATAAGAATGAAAACTACAAAAGATACACAGAAAATATATCTATACACAATACGAAGTAAACATTACACATTAAATGTATACATTATACACAGCTGAAGTAGACATTATTGACAGCATGCTATATTATTGAGAATATACATTATACATAAGTGTCTGAATATTAATGACAAGTCATGTAAAATGTGACCCAGCCACCATACATCACCGAGTGATGTATGGTGGCTGGGTCACCGTTTACATGAACTCAAAACACATTAAGAACCGCTGATCTCCATCAGAAGGCAAATCCATCTAAATCCACAGACGCTGGAACGTTACACACATACACGTGTACACACACGCACATTATTTATAAATAAATAAGTAGGGACCGAAATAAACAGACAGTTACGACTGCCATTCAAATCCCATGCTGTCGGGGTCATCCGACGGCCCCCAGGGTAAGGGGAGGACGGGCAGCTGCTCTTTAGGGAACCTCGCCCGGACTTTTTTGTTTTCAGGCCCTCTTTCAACTCAGAAGTTCAACTTGGACTCGACAGACGTTTGACTTTAGGCGTCAGGGGAAAAGCTTAGCGAGGAGCTTAGTGTCTGTTGACATGACTGGCACGCAACCAGCGGGCGGGATAACGAATGGGGAGCGAGTAACGAGGCATCCGCGGCGTGGTGTTCAGAATGGCTCTCTGAGATTTGTGACCCTGGTGACATATTCTCAGGAATACCGATCATGGGCGAGTCTAGACCTGAGCGGTCCAGTCTTATGAATCCAGTTGGATAATCAATTAGCCTTTTATTGTGTCCTGTTCTACGTGGTCTTTATTTTTACTAGCTCTGTGTCTATTAACGTGTCAATATTAGATGTGTTACTTTGACTTTGACAGTCAGTGAATCTCATTTGCTTTGTGTTCACCTATTAGGTGGATGCCGCCATGCCGTTTGGGTGCCTTGCCCTGCGAGATGGGCGGACCTACAGTAACATGTCCGATGTCACCGACAAATACGAGATCGGACAGGTCCTCCGAGCGTAAGTACCGCGTCGGCCGCCAGAGGCCTCAAGGTCTCTTCTGTTGAGTGCAGCCTTTTTTTCCCCACTGTCTGTAGGTAATGACTGCTTTGGCCCTCTTTATGAACAATTATTCAAAACTAATTTGATGTTTTCATCACAGACACCGGCTTGACTTTTGAAATGATAAGAATATCCAGGGAAGGACATAATATGAATTGGTCTGCGTTTAGTAGACTCAAGAGATACATATTTGAAGTATGAGCAAAGCAATTGTCTGCGTATACTTTGGTCATCAGCAAAGGCAGTAGAATATAATTCATTCAGTTGATATATTCTTTCTCTCACCCAAATTAATCTCTTGAACATATTTCAAAGAGTGGTGGGGATCCGGTGCTTCTCTCTCTAGCCGTGCACCTTATCCAGGAGTTCACCTCCAAGCAAAGTTGCAAACACACACACACACACACACAGAGAGCAATGCTTTTATCCAGAAAAGGGCTGAAGAGCTGAATTAAAGGGGAATAGTGTGTAGAGAACACAACCACTAGTTTTTTTGAGAATTTGAATGAGCACAAACAATATCGATCAACTGTTTTATGCCATTAGTGTCTACCTAGTTAACACTGTTGTATGTTCATCAAAATAATTCTGACAGGGGGAAGATTAAAGTGAAATTTGTCAAAATCCCCTTATTACACACCCAAATAAGAGGGCTAGATATTAAATACGCACTGTATTGAAAAGTACTATCTATCTGTTTCTTTTCCTGTGCAGGAAGGAGTTCTGTGAGCTGTGCCTTGCCAAGGACAGACAGACAGACAAGGTGTTTGTCTGTAAGAAATTCCTGAAGAAAGACGGCAGGAAAGTCCGCAAGGCTGCCAAGAACGAGATCATGATCCTGAAAATGTAAGTGCTCCCTTGCAAACGTTGACAGACGGACGTCAGATGCAGGACGGAGCACATTCAGCAAAGGAGACAGAAATGGATACGATAAGATAAGGGGACATTTTGGTTGTCTCGAAACATCACCTCCTATTTCCCTGCAGACCTGCACACCCCTGTACAACTGCTTGCTTTCAGATCCAACTTAGGTGTCTGTCTTATTCTGTCCAATGCTGATCTCACCCCCGCTGGCACATCTTTTTGTGTGCATGTCCTAACCTTTTACAGCAGTAGATGTCACACTCTCAGTGTTGGTAGTTTGATAGATTTGGTCTTTTCTGTTTTTTCCAGGGTCAACCACCCAAACATACTCCAGCTGATAGACACATTCGAGACTCGGAAAGAATACTTTATTATCCAGGAGCTGTAAGTGTTTATTTGACAGACATTTAACCGTGTGTGTGTTTGTGTGTGTGTGTGTGTGCATGTCCATATGCAAAATAGGTGTAATGTTGTTATGTATGGTGTGTACAGGAAAACATAAAGTAGGTCTGCATATGCAGTTATTAGTAGTTAGCATTAGTATTAGTATAAGTACTTTTTGCCTAGAATTCTCAGTATGTTGCCACGATATGATGGCACTAATGTCAGAATTACATGTTGACAAACAACGTGAACGCGTAATTGCTTTTAAAGACCAACCTGACATTTACAAAACATCTACAAACATTGCACAAGTCAGGAAGTGAAAGAAAGAGAGAGAGATTAATCGTAGCATTCACATCCGTCAGGTCCCAAGACAGGAACTTGGCTACGACCTCTTATTACTGTGTGCATTGGTACCCCCCTTAGCAACAGAGGACGATGCTAGTTTTGATGAGATATTTGCTCTTGCTAACACTCCCCATCATTGAGTGGCCCTAAAGCACTAATTTGCCATAAGAGATCTCCACAGAGACTACAGGATCAATGCACTAGCGCACTGCTGAATCATACCCACTTGTAGCCGCACAAGTACTCTCTTCACCCTTTGAAAATTTCATTTAAATATAATTTGAATAACATAACATTGAATGAATGCCGGGCCTGATAAAGCGCACCTGTGTGTGTGTGCGTGTGTGTGTGTGTGTGTGCGTGCGTGTGTGTGTGCATGTGTGTGTTTGTGTGCATGTTAGCATCTATTAATATTAAGGCTGACCAAGAAGCTTGTGTGTGTATGTGTGTGTGTGTGTGTGTGTGCGCACACAGTCAGCAAGACCCAGTCAGCAAGTCTCTTTGTTCCACACTAGAGACCCAGGTAGTGTATTTATAGTTTAGACAAAAAAAAAAAAACGTCTGGACAAACAGTGCAACATTCCAAAAAAAACAAAAGCAAAACAGAAAAGCTGACATTCGCACAGGGCAGGGTCCCTTTTGGGTGGCATGTCCATCGACATGCCTGTTCAAAACAACTAGTGAATAAATAGATTATACGTACATTTAGAAATGAGTGATTAACCTGGAATCAAGAATAACAACATGAACCACGTCGTCCATGTTATTTATCATCACAGACAAAGCAAACGCTATTCATACTATACACACGTCAATAATTGTATTTTGATATATAAGACAAGGCAGAACATCAACTGTCCTTACTTGGCACATAACCTAGAAACCCTTCTATAAATGGAACTGGACCATCCTTCCACTGGTTTGGCATTTGCTGAGACTGAACAGAGCAAGTGCAGCAGAGCAGATAACTTTAACTTCCAGGATTTTATTTTTTAAATCAGCCATTACAACAACAAACAATGCAGAAATTAAATGTACTTTTGGAAGTAGGAGAGCAGAGGGCCCAGAGCCATTGTCTGCAGTCAGTGGTGACGGTGAATGTGAGTGTTTATTGGTCCTTAATGTCTCACACCGCGATCACCGTCCTGCTCAGGGCAGCATGATAATCACTGCAATCTTTTTCCATCTCCCAAAGTTAATCAATGAAATCCGAGCACTGCGCGCCAATCGTGCGTTGAATTGCTCGGCCGGGGTCATCTTTGGGCTCAGGGACATCTCTGGAGTTTGTATCGTGAAGTGGCTCTAATAACTGCATGGTAGATGCACGTGCTCAGGTGTGCTTCAACAGAATAATTGCCTTAACCAAAATTAAATAACACAAATATTTGTTGTGTTTGTATTGTGTGTGTGTGTGTGCCTGTGTGTGTGCCTGTGTGTGTGTGTACGTGTGTGTGTGCCTGTGTGTGCGCACGTGTGTGTGTGTTTAGGGCCACAGGAGGAGATGTATTTGACTGGATTCTGGATCAAGGTAACTACACAGAGAGAGATGCGTCCAATGTGGTCAGACAGGTCCTGGAAGCTGTGGCCTACCTACACTCCCTCAACATAGTTCACAGGAACCTGAAGGTAGGTGTGCGTCTGGCTGTCTGTCTGTGTGTATCTACTATCTTATCTATGGCTCAATAAATACGATCGGATTCATCTATAATCAAACGTCATCCCTCTTACTTGTTTTATATATAGTGTTTCTGTGAGACTTCCTCTGCCTTTGTTTATTGCATTTCTAAAATATTGAAATATTCAAAAACCAGAAAGCAATTTTGGGTATGAAGACAAGCCTCTTATTGGAGACAGCTAAAAGCAATACACAGCCATCTCAGTTAATTACTTTACTGTTAACATTTTTAAACAAGGGAGTACACTTGTCTATAAAGACAGTGTCTTTATGGTCATAAACTGTTCTCTAGTCTAGTGATACATGCTACACACATACGCACACACACACACAAGCCAGAGCACATGCATGCACACACACACACGCAGCCTTGTATCTTCTCTTATCTTCATCCTATTAGGAGCAACTATCAGGTTTCAATCTCCCCCTACTGGTAGAAAATGGACCCTCAACTACTATAACCCAGACACAACTTTTTATATGAAACCATTCAAGTGCAACTAAAGTGAGTCTGATAGCAGCACAATGGAGTGCAATTAAAAAAGATTGAATCCCTTTGCAATTTTGTGCTTTCTTGCCAAACATCAACTGAATGTGAACTAGAGGGATATTATTCATCCTCTGTTTATTGGGATTTTGGGTGGAAGCATTTTTGATTGTGTGTGTGTGTGTGTGTGTGTGCCTGCATGTGTGCCTGTGTGCATGTGTGTGTGTGCGTGCGCACGCCTTCCCTTGTGTTCCAGCTGGAGAACCTGATGTACTACACAGAGAACAACCACAACAAAGTGGTTCTGCGAGACTTCTACCTCTCTAAGTTTGAGAATGGATCCATCACAGAGCCCTGTGGGACACCAGAATATCTCGGTAAATCAGATGTCATGCGTATCGCCCCCTGCCATCTCTCACATCGCTCCGTTCGGCTTTATTTCTCAACCCGGTGCTTTGCTTTCTGTTTGGTATTTCATAACAGAACATCTTCAACTTTATTCTTTCTTTGAAAGCCCCACCAGACAGTACTTTTTAAGTTTGTCTGTGATGGTGTGTGTCAGTCGCTAGATGAACTGTCTGGGTGGGGACTGTCAGACGATGAAGAGTTGCTTCTCCTCACCCTCCTCTCTCATCATCTCTTCCTCCTGTCTGCTGCTTGCCTCGCTGGGAGATTCATGCCAAGCCAGCTTGGAGTATTGTGCTGAGTTTGTTTGGCCCCAGTCCTCCCCCATTAAGGGCCAGGGCAGTCATTCATAACACTGGGGAGTAATCGGATGCATAAATACGGCATCAGTGCACAGGCCTTGACAGGGAAGGATTGGACGAAAAGAGATATGGAGGGATTTGGTGTGGGAAGACGGGAATGATGAATGTGGCATAATAGTGTGTGTATTCTTAGGCTAAACTCCCTGTCCCTGTGTGTGTGTGTGTGTGTGTGTGTGTGGTGTGGTGTGCCGTTTTCTCATATCAACCCCGGAGAACTCCATATGATGTCCAGAGAATCAGGTCCGGACATTGTCCGGAGTTGCCCTTTCAAACATGTAGCACACAACAGGAGATTGTGCGGTCAGACTGTGCAGATTCTATGTGACTCCGTTGTCACATACTGGAAATACTCTGTTTGGTTTAGGCAAGGCGTGGCCCCTGGGTAGAGCATGCAGGAGGCAGTGCTTGACACAAAAGGTATGCTGCGAATATGGCAGTGTTTTGTTTCCCTCGACTCTCGTCGTCTCTCCAGTTAGCGTACATTTTCGTTGGCGTCCATGTGTAAATTACCCTTCTTCTTCACCCTCGGATGTTTGTATTCTTCCGGATTGGCGCCGGTCACGTGACGGAAACGTCATCAACGCTCGCTTCATCTTCTTCTTCTTTGCATTTATCACTACCCTACCGTAGAGGCGTATGTACGACAGGATCTAGTCGCTGTGTTTCCCCGGACAATGGCGTGCTCTATTCACACATGGACTCAATCAGACATTACACAGACCTCGTACTAGAGAGCTGGCAGGGGAAAATCTGCTTAGTGTCCCGCCCAACTGATTCGGACATTTGCGCTCTCACATACGGCCCCTCCGGGTAATGTCTAGACAAGTTCAGGGTTGCAGCGCATGTGTGAAGGTGCACTGCAACTCTCTGTCTCTTTCCATCTCTCTCTCTCTCTCTTTGTATTAGCTCCTGAGGTGGTGGCGCGCCATCGGTATGGTCGCCCTGTGGACTGTTGGGCCGTGGGTGTTATTATGTACATACTGTAAGTCAACATCGTGGTCCCGACATGCAAAGTCACAAACATTTTGGAAGATAAGAGGGTTTCCTTTTTTTCTGAAACTCACTTTTCTGTTTTATGTGATCAACACTTCTTTTCTTGTTTCAGCCTATCGGGTAACCCTCCTTTTTATGACGAGACAGAAGAGGAGAACACAGATCTACACAACCGCATCATTTTCTGCCGCATTGTTGCTGGCGAGTTTGAGTTTGACACTCCGTACTGGGATGACATCTCGCCTGCCGGTACAGTCTTAAATACAACTAAAAATACAACTGAAACTGTTTGCTAGCTGCTACTTAACTTCTACTCTGCAAACTATTCAAGGCCAATTGAGTTGATGAGTGATGTCAATGTTGTGTGCACTGAAGGGCCTGTTTGAGTTTCATGGGCTATTTCACTATGTCATTAGCACTTTATATTACATTGTATACACTTCCGTAGATAATTGAAGAACACTTTCTTGCCCCCTTTTCTTTAGCTAAAGAACTTGTATGTCGACTGATGGAGGTGGACCAAATGTTAAGAATCACAGCACAAGACGCACTGTGGCACGAGTGGTGAGCACGCACTCACACACTCACGCATACCCGTTCATACAACAACAAGCACATTTTCCTTTTCATCAACGGGACACATTCTTTACCGGACTGTCTGTCTGTCAGGATTTCAGGCAACGGGGCATCAGAGAAGAATCTAAAAGATGGAGTGTGTGCTCAGTTTGAGAAGAACTTTGCCAAAGCCAAGTGGCGGGTGAGAATGAATTGATATTACTCTTCCTCCAGCAGCAAAAGACGATGATAACACCCAAGAGCAGGTATAACTGTAGTATGTGCCGGGGAAACAGGAAAGGGCAGGCAATATGAAATTGCAGAGTAGTATATATACTAATGATGATTGGTTTATATGGTGTATATGTCATCATAGCTCTATAATGTGCTCTTATCCTAATGTGCAATTAAGTACCAAATCTTTTTTTATTTTGCAGATATTACAAAAGACAGATGGTGTGAAAGAAAGAGGCAATCATGAATAATGATGATATTGTTTTTTTTATGATGAGTAACGATGAGTTAACGAGTATGTTAATGCTATTCTAATAGCACACATAACCTTAGTATAATAACATTCTGCTCTCTCCTTCCATGTGGTTCCCAGGAGTTGAAGGTATTGTAGCTCAGTGTGTGAGAAGCTGGGAGGCCAGAGTGCGGGCAGAAACTCACAATCAGCCTAGCATGAATCAATACAGAAATGCAACGTGTAGCGACGCCTAGTTGTCTTGTAAACTACTCGACAGTGACTAAAATGTACTGAACACAAAACGAGACACACGCACATACACACACGCACAAACTGATCAATTGAACTAACCCTACCCTCTGACAGATGTAGATGTATTGATCATGCTGGAGGTGGTGAGGCTCTCTTCATTAGCTCTGGTCCAACCCACTGCTGCTCCAGCCTGTCCCAGAAGAGTCCCATCCACTCTGCCCCCACGTATCTTCATTAGATAATACTCAGATGTTCCTAGTGGCCTTCTTCTCTGTCCCTTCCTCACTCCTTGTCTTCACTCATCTATTACTAAACAACTATTGCGACCAATTGAAAACCGCAAAAACCTTTGGTGAAACCAAAATGGCCATGGCAAAAATAGAGAAAGGCTATTCATGCCTGATAACTCATTTAAGATAAGTGAAGATGAGGACAATTTGAGTCTCTACAAGACATAAGAAAGCCACAGTGGACTATTGAGATGCCGTTTTTCAAGCAATTCTGGCCCTCTGTCGTTCCTCTGAATTGGTTTTCCCGTTTCATTGCCCCATACTGTGCCTCAGTGTTCTAGTCAAGTCAAGTCATACTTGAAGCCATTCGGAATTTACCCAGCTAAGCCGTGGTGTGACTGTTGACACAGGTAAGTGTGGAAATGGCTTTCCTGATTCGAAGGGAACTGCTCTCTGGATATTGAAACGGCTTTAGGCCCCATGGTCTCCCCCTTAGCCTCTGATGTGTTCCAGGTAGCTGAGGAAGAAGAGGTTCTGTGGGTGGTTTTATACCATAAGTCTTAAGCCTAGGCCCCCAGCATTGTGTAGCTGTCACTAGTACAGTTCCCTCCATGAGAGATGCATCACAAACTACACCATGCATAATCACGGTGCCTTGACAGATTTCTTTTGTCAAATGCTTGTCTTCAGCGCTTCTAAATGTTGCTTAGCTAAAAGCAACCAAGGATAGGAAACTAGCTTTTTGTGTTAGCCATTTATGAATACGTCACTCTTTATGATTACCATCTCACTCTCTCATATTTCTGGTCTCTCTCCCTCTCTCTCTCTCTTTTTTCTCCCCCCTGCAGAAAGCAATTCGCGTCACCACCTTCATGCAACGGCTGAGAAATTCGGAAGCGCTGGTTGACAGTTCAGCAGAGGTTCAGGTAGGAGAGGAGAAAGGGGAGGCAGATGTAGAGGGAAAGGGAGAGAGTGAAGAAGAGGTGACGACAAGTAGTGTCTCTTTAGAAGTAACTGTTGAAAACTCTACATCGAGTGTGGCCCAGGGGGAGGGCAGTCAACTTGAGGAGCAAACAAGCATGAGCATAGGTCCGTCTTTGGGCGTTTCTCCCTCTGACACAGAGGAAAGTTTTGTGCAGTCTAGTCAATTTAATTCAGCTCCGAAACCTACAGAGGTGGGAGGGGATAGTGTCGGGGCAAAGAAGGCAGCTGTTGATTTGGGCCCAAATAAACCGGCTGCAGATCTCAACCTCGCCTCAATGTCGAATCCTGACCCCTCGTCAGTAGCCAATGCAGAAAAGATCCACAAAACGGCCTCTCCTGCCCCTAGCAGCAAAGGTAAGATGGCTGCTACACTCCACGGCAATACCAACACCTCTGCAGTGGCTGGTGCACCCGAGAGGACTCTCGCAGTGCAGGGGGAAGCCAAAGCTGAGAGTGACGGGAGTTGGTGTCAGACTCAACTTCCAGAAGCGATGGCGGAGAGACCTGCTGGGGGCTCTGTCGCGCCAGGGGTGGAGGCTGCAGTGAGCGGGGATGTAGGGGCAGGGGAAAGGTTAAGGATCGATGCAAGCCCCATGGTTAGGAGGGACAGGGATGCTAGGAAAACAGACAGATATAGTGCTGAGTATCACCTCGCCAGCACTGGTACAACACCAGGTCAAGGTTGTTACACAAAAGGCAGTTCAGCTAGTCTGGGCCGCCATGCAACTCCGTACCATCCGGATGTTGGCATGGTGGGGTTAGGGATGGCAGGGGTCTACGGGAACCCATACAGCTCCCTGTATGCGAGTGGAGGAGTGGGGATGTACGGGACGGGTTTGGACCACGGAGGCCGAGGACTTGGCGGGACGGGGAGCAGCAGCACCACCAGTGACTGGCAGATGGACAGTGTGATCGAGCAGATTGAGAAGCAAATGGCTGCGGTGCTGGAGAAGATCGAGGGAGACATGCCGTCGTTACTCGAACAAATCAGTGACTGCCCTGCTGAGCCGCCACGTGCCCGGAGCACGCACGCCTCGCCAGCGACCTCCCGCGCGAGGGCCTCCACTGCCGCCCAGTCGTCCATCCCTCCGCCTCTTCCTACCTCTCCCAGGCCTCCACTGCCTTCTCTCCCTCACCTCACCATTCCTCCTCCATCCTACCCTCCTCCCTCCCCGCCCACGCTGGCTTCAGACCAGGGTGGTGGGGAGCAGGAGGAGAGAGACGGGCAAAGGGCAGCTGCTCGCTCTAGCCAGTCTCCCAGAGCCATGCATATGGGCAAGGGACTATGAAGGAAGCACAGGCTGTGAGCTACACACACGATCATGAACATTGGATCTATAGACACTTCCTCATCCACAATATCATTTATGTAAACCCATGTACTTGACTCTCGAGGAAAGGGTATCCATGGCATATTGTTTTGTTTGTTTGTGGGTTATTATTGTTTGTATAGAAAATACATATTATGCCTGTTGAGATACAGTATCTCTTTACTGCGTTGCATCGCTCTCTCGGCCAGAGGGTGGATAAATAAGAAGTATTGTCTGTAACAGAGTTAAGATTATATTCTAGACAATTGCAATCTGCATCATTATACTGTAGGCAAATTTATACATACATACATACAAGAGATACTTACACATATAGACATTTTAAAAAATGGCATGGTATACAAATATGGAATCTAAAGTAGGCTAATACAAGGCGGAAAGCCTATTATTACCAACAAGTATTTTTGTATTAAACAAGGTGAGAAAAAACATAAACAGAAGATATATTATAACTTGCTTTGTCCCTTACAAACTGTAAATAACTAGATTTTTTTCCTGCTATATCACTACATTCTTAATTTTTCATGACCAAACTACCTATTTATTTAAAGTAAAGAGTGTCAAGTCTTCTACGTATATCCTTTTTAAAGTGTATGTAACTATTTCCTAGCTCCACCATGTAACCATGGGCTGTGAATCAATACTTGTATATAATGAGGATTTCAGCTGATCTAATTAGCTTGTGTGTATATGTAAGAGAACGTTCATCCTTTTGTATATTCGGTTTTATTTCTTGACTTCACATTTTTTTCAGGTCATTTACTATAAAATTCCTCGTAGAATTTGGTTTTCATTACTTTGTTTGGTTCATAATATTGGCTGATGTTATCTGGACTGTGCACTGCTCGTTCCCCCTAAAAGCGTTAAAATGTGTCTTTCTGAAACACGTGTTTTCTTCTTTAAACGTCAGTGGCTCCTCTTTTCCCGTGTCTCTGTATTTGTGCTGTCTCTCAATTAAAGTTTCAAAATTGTGGCTTTGTCTTTGACATTTATTATTTGCCTTGGCATTCAAAAGATCATCCATGATTCACATCGCCAGCTATAACCCCAACGACGGAAAGAATCTCGCCGTTGTGGCTGGAAGTTATGCCTACATATCCCATCTGTCCCTGCAAGGGTAATGGACGAGTCTATTAACATCAACGTGTGGGGTTAGGATTTATTGAAATATATTCCACTATAAACTATTATACACATGTGCTAGGAAGGTAAAAGTAAAACAAACTTCACTTCATTCACGTTCATTCTCGTTACACCTTACACGTGGCAGTATTTTACATTTAAATATGAATTATATAATCATTATTTTTAGTGACACCCCTCACATAGACGTTGGTCGGTCCCTCGCCGTGCACATGTTGCTGCTTTGCTTTGCTTTCAACTGAAATTGTGGTCCTGAGACGCTTGTGCTGGAACAGCCGGGCAGGCAATCGTCCAGCACCTCACGGAAAGTCACCCAGATCCCGCCACCCTGTCAGACTCCTTGGGAAATCTGTAGACTTGTCAAATTCCCTGTCAGATTTTCTCGTTTGAATACAAAGCGTATTTTTTGATACTACATATCAGGCCGAGTAAGATCGGATGTGGTAAGTTCTGCACACTTGTGTACGCTAACGTGTCGGTGGTGGTAGCTACAGCTATGTGGCTAAGGTTAGCTAGTTTGCTAACGGAATGGCAGGAAAAAAAACGGTAGGGTTGGTTAGGTAGCTCGTAAGCTAGCTACACGGGCTAATAACTACGCAATCGTGAAGTCAGCGGTGCTAGTTCGTTATTTGATGGCAGCTCGCGTTTATAATCGCTCGGAATATGTGTCCTGCAACGTCCCTCCTTAACCATACCCACCGTCCGTTTGGAGACTATTATTTAGTCATGTTTGCAAGATTGATGTGCACGTTAGAGTAACCCAAGTCAATGAACATCAACTGACCCAACAACGCACTTCGTTATTACAGCTGCATAGACCCAACGTCGGGGATTGATACAGTACAGAACTTGATGACCATATTTCAACTTGCCAATAGTGTACTTTAGCAAGTCCACTGTTACCACAGTAATTGTGGCTAATTCATGTTTACTGGTAGCTCTGTTGCTATTGTTTGCCAGTTAATGTATGCCAATAATGGCAAAAGTATCACGTTCGGGGGCATATTTGAAAACATGCTTTTAGTTATGGTGAGGTGAATTCGGGGAACACTTAACATGTGCACAAGAGAACAAGCGGCCCATTTCCTTGGGCCTTTGTCATTTGCTAGACACCCCCTCCCCCAACACTCCTCCTGCTGCAAGGAATGCTCACCCCCTAACCTCAATATGACTGGGGTCTATAAAGTTAGCATCATCATAGCATGTGAAAGTGGCATCACCCAGTCTGTTTATATGGTGGTATATTGGCCTTTTGTAATGTATATGCATGTATGTGAACGTATTGCACATCTCGTGTCAACATTATGTTAGGGATAATTAAGCAGGTGCTAAACGCATGGCCTGATTGAGCTTCGTATATCTTAAATTGCAAGTTGCCCCAAGTCTGCAAGACGCCATGCGTCTTTAGTCTGCAAAAAGAGGCTGGTTGACAATCTCTCCACGAAACAAAGATGCTGCACTTAACCTCTCGTGTTTCGGAAAACCATCGCCACTTGCTTTGCAGTGATGTCTCAAACATCAGGGTTTAAAACGTAACACACCACTGGTCTATAGACATGGAATATAACAATTATTGTGATGCAGAGCTGATAACCGGTGGCCTTTTTTTAATAACTATAAAAAGATATTTAAAAAAAAAAAAAGGACCAGTTCATTGTTGAGCTACGGTTCCCAGGAAGCTAGGGTGCCACACATCCCTTGCCAGAGGCGGGATATACACAGCTATTGCTCACAAGCCAATAAAAGAGGAGAGAGTCTCGCAGCGTGCTCGCTGCCACCCTTTCCTGTTGAATATTTGAGCCCCTGCGTCACTGTTCCCGCCCCATAACTCCGCCCCTTCTCTCTATCTGCCATTTTGGTTTTGTTCCCTTCTGCAGTCGCAAAGCCAACAACGCGATTACACGGGACTCTCGGCGAAACGACATAGTGACTCGACAAGATAGTGAAGACTCAGCCCGCAATCCGTTTTTTAATTTTCAGCGCTCCGCCGCCACCACCACCATCCTCATCCTCATCTTTGTTGTTGACATTAATACGCAAAGGAGAGGAGGTTTGATTTGAGAAGGGACAGTGAAGGATTATTGGTAAGAGGCAAATCAATGGGGAGCGGGTTGCAATGCTAGTCTTTCATTCGCGGAGGTGGCTTATTGTGATACACAAGTTCGATGTTTGTGTTTGACAGACACGACGTACGGCGTTATGAATCCCCCTATTGACTATTAATCGCGTTCCTGTGGTTATCGTTACGCCGTCGGTGTATATTGAGGGGATATCGCAACGTGCTGCCGCTAGCTAGCGAGTAAAGTTGTGTTCCGCACTGGATGCAAGGCCTTGGCCGACTCCGCTGCTGGATAAGCTGTCACTCGGCTATTTTCCTGCTTATAAGTTATTGATGTTCCGATCGTGTACTAAAGTGATCCATCGCAAACATCGCTTGGCTTCAACGTGGTGGACGACACACTGCTCGCCCGTTCGGTGTTCGCTTTTGACTTCATCGCAGGAATTAGCTGTCATTCATATTTCCATGATCAGTGTTTGTTAATCAGCGG
The DNA here is from genome assembly GCA_900302375.1 of Bathygadus melanobranchus. Taxonomy (NCBI): domain Eukaryota; kingdom Metazoa; phylum Chordata; class Actinopteri; order Gadiformes; family Macrouridae; genus Bathygadus; species Bathygadus melanobranchus. The sequence continues at coordinate 16,515 of OMKP01079899.1, forward strand.
CAATACAAGTTTGTCGAGTAATGTATTCAGTGACATTCTGCGTCTAAACCGATCATATTTCCAACTTTCGTTACCGTGATGGAGTCGAATGTAACGTTGCTAGTTTCGTTATGAAGCCTTCCTTGGCTTTTCGACCTGCATCATTTACTTAAGGTTTCCTCTGGATAAGTCAGTTTCAGGGCGTAGGTAGCCGCATAGGATACGAGATTGTATGCTATTTGTACTGACTATTCTGGAATGGGCGTCATTCGTTGTTTTGCCGGTAAATAAATATAATTAATTTTTTTGTATGTCACTCAAATAATGAATACTTAAGCAGAGTTCCGCTAGTTCTGTTGGCTTTGTCGGTCCGTTGCGTCTACACCTACCTGCCATTGAAGTGTTGCTGCCTTTACCGCAGTGAAGTTTTAATGATTCAGCTGTTTCGTTGAAACTAGGTAGGCGGTCCTTGTATGTAATAAACAATACCGCTACATAGACAAGCAGCTCTGTCCGATAATGAAAGGACTGATAATGCTGCTATTCATGTCTCTTCCCAGTGCTCAGTTCCTTTTCTGCTAGATTTGTGCTTGGCTTGAAGCCAGCCCAGCTGCTCCCCTGGAAATCCCTTAGCCAACATTAAAAGATCGAGAAGAATTCAGATTGTGCAGCTTCTTAATGAAATTATGATTGGAATTAGAAACGTAATGATTTATTTCAACATCACTCGTATGAAATCACAAATTTGAGGTTACGATATGTTCTTAATTGTTTGGTTGCAAACTATTGATACAATGCATTCTAACATAGGAACTGTCCAGTGCTGAGTTATCAGTGGAGATCAATCGCAATTGTATTGGAGCAGAAGCTAATATGCGATCCATAATACCGGGTTGTCTGCCGTAGATGTCCAGCTCGCCGCTGTCCAAGAAGCGTCGCTTGTCAGGAACGGAGACGAAGACGGAATCCCACAGCTCCTCCTCAAATTCTGTCAAAACGGAACTGTCCCACACACCTGCCAACGTAAGTCTGACACACATTGATGCTCTTCCACCGACACTACACCGGTCAACAAGTTAACAACTCCCCTCTTGTTGTCCACCTGCAGGGTATGGCTAAGAATGGCAATGATGCTGAGATCGATGAAGGGCTGTATTCCAGACAACTGTAAGTCTCAATGCACATCCAACACGTATGCTTTTTAGTTTTTCCCGGTGAACTTGGAGTTGAATATTTTGGCCCCCGCCTCTAATCACCTTGTTCCTGTGTAGCTATGTGCTGGGCCACGATGCCATGAAGCGCATGCAGAACTCCAATGTGCTCATCTCTGGCATGAGAGGCCTTGGAGTGGAGATCGCCAAGAATGTTATTCTGGGAGGAGTCAAAAGTGTCACCGTGCACGACCAGGGGGTCGCTGAATGGAGAGACCTCTCTTCACAGGTGTGCAGCCATTTTTGTAGCGCACATCGTTCTATAGGCCTGGATTCCAGTAGATGTGAGCGCATCGGCCATGTTTAAGTATGACTGCATTAAAAAAAATCCCGTCCAACCAACTGTCCCATTGAATTGTTGGTGTCTGAGTGCAGCAGCTAGCCCCTCCCTTACTGGTCGGCATTGACCTAGATTTAGCAGCGGGTGGCTTGTCCCAGGGCCATATGATTATGATGATGGAGGGATCTTGAGTGAGAACACAAAGGTTTTGTCCCCTTACGGAGATGGGAATAGGCTGCTGCATTTGAGCCTAACTAAATTGCATAGTAAATGGTGTGCAGTGCAGAAGACTGGTTGTGACGAAGCTAATGGCAAATTCATATTTTTATAATCCCGTTTTGTATTTCTGCATCTTTGTTGGCCATGGTCATGGTCAAGGTCCCTGTATTGATGAGCATTGTGTTTTTCCTTTGTGATAGTTTTACCTGCGGGAGGCGGATCTGGGTTTGAACAGGGCAGAGGTGAGCCAGCCCCGTCTGGCAGAGCTCAACAGCTATGTCCCCGTGACTGCATACACAGGATCACTCACCAATGACTACCTGACTCAATTCGAGGTATTCACTTTTTTTTTTTTTATTGTACTTTATCAATGCTGAACTTTCCTTTTGTCCCCCAACCGGAGGCACGGTTGTGAATGTAATGTCATTTTAATCATAGGTGGTGGTATTGACCAGCTCCTCACTGGAGGAGCAGCTGCAGGTAGGAGAGTACTGTCACAGCAAAGGCGTCATGTTGGTCATCGCAGACACACGGGGCCTGTTTGGGTAAGACACCTACTCCTTCCACCGGGTCAGCCATCACCCTCTGTTGAAGCAGCCATCTGCCTCGTCTGTCTGTAAAGCCTCCGGTGTGTTTGTTTGTTTTGCAGTCAGCTGTTCTGCGACTTCGGGGAGGACATGGTGGTGTTCGACACAAACGGAGAGCAGCCTCTGAGCGCCATGATCTCCATGATCACCAAGGTTGGTCGCTCTGCTCTCCCTGCAAACTTCCCTATCCGCACTGCTCTCGAAAGCAGGAAGCTTTTAAAGGAACGGAGTGAGAAGAGTGTCTTTTTTTTTTTTTTTTTAACAGGACGCTGCGGCCGTGGTCACATGCCTTGACGAGGCTCGCCACGGCTTTGAGAGCGGGGACTATGTCACGTTCACCGAGATCCTGGGTATGACCGAGCTCAACAGTTGCCAGCCTGTTGAAATCAAGGTTCTTGGTAAGTGTTGTGTTCACTGTTTTCCTGCATGTCCTAATGTATTATTGGATTCATTCATTATTAAAATGACTGTTGTTCCACAGGCCCCTACACATTCAGCATCTGCGACACCACTGGCTTCTCTGACTACATAAGAGGAGGAATTGTGTCCCAGGTCAAGATGCCAAAGAAAATCTCCTTCGTAAGTCATCTTCCACATCAAGCTAGTCGACGGTCTACATAATGTCTCCTTCATAAGCGACTCATCTTTCACGTCAAGCTACAATGGCACAGTAACATGATGGTGAAAAAAATCGTGTTACTTCACAGAAATCCCTCTCCTCCTCCATGGCTGAGCCAGAGTTAATGATAACGGACTTTGCCAAGTTTGACCGTCCAGGACAGCTCCACGTGGGCTACCAGGCGATCCATGCTTACCAGAAGAAGCACAGCCGCCTGCCCAAGCCTTGGAGCCGGGTGAGCATCCACTGCATCTTCTGGCTATCCATGACTATAATGCACGACAGTCTATTTTGTACTATTGTGACATGCTGACCTGCTTTTTTGGGTTCGCAGGCTGATGCTGATGAGGTCGTAGCTTTGGCTAAGGAGGTGAACTCTTCTCTCACCGGTTCAGCAAAGTTGGAGCAGCTGGATGAAGCTCTTATCAAGAAAGTGGCGTTTGTCGCCGCTGGCGACCTGGCACCAGTCAATGCATTCATTGGTGGGCTGGCTGCACAGGAAGTAATGAAGGTAATTAATAAAACAAAAAAGGACAAATGTGTTACTTTTTGGTCGCTTTGGATAAAAGTGTCTGCCAAATGCCCTAAATGTAAATATAACCACGGTCAAATTTTAACTTTTAGGATTATGTCTTTGTACCTGCCAGAGTGGAAGAAAGAAATTAATTAATTTTTGTACCTGTCAAATCTGTCAGGCATTGGCTGGTGGCATGTGTTAATTTTGTATCCTGGGACATTAGGCCAGGTTCAGGCGACTTAGGAGATTCTGATTTTAGTGTGTGTAAAATGCATTGCTGCCTAATGTCTTTAGGGATCGATACTTCAGTCAGTAGTTGTACCAGAACAGTGTTGGGTGTATTGTGGGTCTTTTATTGTAAAAGCAATTATGAAGTCCTTGCAACCGTTCCTTACTTATGTTTCTGTTTATTGTTCAGGCATGCACTGGAAAGTTTATGCCCGTTAAGCAGTGGCTGTACTTCGACGCACTGGAGTGTCTGGCAGAAGAGGAAGGAGTGTTGCTCTCGGAGGAAGAGTGTGCACCTGTAAGAGCAGATATTCACACAATCTCGAAACTCTCCATGAATCGGTGGCAAAAACTGCACCTTACCTCTCCTTATCTTCCCCCCTCCCCCAGAGGAACAGCCGTTACGATGGGCAGATTGCAGTGTTTGGCACCAAGTTACAGGACATGCTTGCCAAGCAGCGCTATTTCCTGGTGAGTCAGCCAATCATAAGGTTGCCAGAGAGGTTTGCTTGGGTCCGGTTTTTCCTCAGGATGGTTAAAATGATTACACGGGTGTACACTTGTCATGCCATTTTGTATTGTTCTGAAAAATAAGATTTTTAGATTGCATTAACATTTTAAACACCTTTTTTAAGACTTACAACATTGTTTTGTGGTTACTTGTAACCACTATCTAAAGTAACTACCAGCTTTGTCTGGCAAGCAGCCAAGAAAGACCTCCTGAATAATGGAACAAATGAAACTAAGCAATCTATTATGAATCCATTGGCACTTAGTTTTCGGTCTGACTCACTCCAACTATCAACTTTCATTTTCCTCCAATATTGTGATAATGTCAGGTGGGAGCAGGTGCCATTGGCTGTGAGCTGATGAAGAACTTTGCCATGATGGGGATGGCCAGTAAAGAAGGCGAGGTCATCGTGACCGACATGGACACCATTGAGAAGTCCAACCTCAACAGACAGTTCCTCTTCAGGCCGTGGGATGTCACGGTCAGTAGCATCAAATGTGTTCTCTTGCATGTGCGAGGAAAGAGTCCGCGATGCTGTTAACATTGATCGCAATGGTTCGGATCCGCATTAACAGGATGTTATTCGCTGGGTTTTATTGCATTGAACCTCCCGTTTCCTATTTGTATTATTCGAGTGCGTCTGAAGTAACTGCAGTTGAAGCATGCCTCCGGAACCACGTTATGCACTAAAATTAATGCTTGTGTGTGGGTGGTTTGGAGTCTAGCAAGAGTAATAGAGGTTGATTGATAGACTATTTGTCTGGCTAGCAGGTGCACGGAGGAAATGAGCTGCAAAGTAGTTGTAATGAAAGCTACCTGGGGGGATCCAGGTCGCACACCCCAACACTGTCAGTATTGTCTTTTCATTTGTCAAGCTGTTCGATAGAGAGGGTCGGTTTGGCTGCCTGATTCCGCAATCATTCCAACAGAGAGGTCATTTGCCTGTGTGTGTGTGTGTGTGTGTGTGTGGGGGGACAATGTCCACAAAGTCTTCATTCAATGTCTTTTTCTTGCGGTCCAGAAAATGAAGAGTGAGACGGCGGCGGCGGCGGTGAAGCAGATGAACCCGTCCTTCAACATCACGGGGCACCAGAACCGCGTGGGGCCCGACACGGAGCGGGTCTACGACGACGACTTCTTCGAGAGCCTGGACGGCGTGGCCAACGCACTGGATAACGTCGACGCCCGTACGCACTTCAGTTCTACGCGGTGCCATTTCAAGGGGGTTGTTTGCGCGAATGGCGCGTTGCCCGATCAAGGCCCCGGGCTTATTGTTAGCTTTCTCAGACTCTCGAGATCCAGGGACTGTTAAATTCCCCTCTTGGTAGGCCTCAACGATTAATTGGAACGTTATCCAAATCGTAATATCCCAAATCGCAGGAGCTGCGATTCTTTTGGTAAAATGTGTAGATGTGAATTTATCAACACCATTATGAGTTAAGTACCAATGAAAATTGTAACGCAGAAATAATCATTCCCTCGAATGTAGTCGGCAATATCTGTCAAAATAATCGCAGTATGATTTTAATTTATCGTTCAGCCCTACCTTTTGGTGCTCTTATGATTCTGTTGCATTGCATCTCTTTCCCTGGGTCCGTGTGTGTAGGTATGTATATGGACCGACGGTGTGTGTACTACCGCAAGCCCCTGCTGGAGTCTGGTACTCTCGGCACCAAGGGCAACGTGCAGGTGGTCATCCCCTTCCTCACAGAGTCCTACAGCTCCAGCCAGGACCCCCCCGAGAAGTCCATCCCCATCTGCACCCTCAAGAACTTCCCCAACGCCATCGAACACACACTACAGGTCGGTAGACGGCCGCGCGCGTTCCGCAGATTGCGGTCGCGTGCGGAAAAATGTCACGAGCGCCCTTCAAAGGTTCTTGTGTTTCAACGGTTCTATGCGTTCTTTCTGTTCTGACTGTGCATGTGCAGCATGCATACACCCTGAAGCAGTGTTCTGTAACGGCCGCTCTGTAACCTGTGTCCTCTCCTTCTGTTTAGTGGGCACGCGATGAATTTGAGGGACTTTACAAACAACCGTCAGAGAACGCAATGCAGTATCTCACGTGAGTCCACATCCATACAGAGTCTGGTGACGTGAATGCATCACTTGATTATGGGCGTTAAGAACTACGACAGGGTGGACATTGTCAGACGAGCTGTAGTGGTTGAGAACCTGACTCGACCCATCGTTTGGCTGTGTCTGGATTGTATTCTGTGGTAGAGGAGAGGGGGGGGAGCAGAGCATGTACAGTAGTGAAGGGCTTTTCATGCAGAGAGCTGGTTGTGATGTTTTAACTCTGTTGCTAAGCAACGCTTGCTGAATGAGACACCCTGGAGTGGGGTTTCCATTTTGTCCAAACTGGTACCATTTTATTTGGAGGGATAATGTGGTTCTGCCAGTTGACTTTGAAATGGCTTTGTAATATGCGAGTGAAGTCTGACTTTCTTGATTAACTGCGACTATGACTATTTTACAATAAAGCTAAATATAATTGAATGTCACTGTGCAATGCAAATTAGTCTACCGATTGGTACGAGGATGGTTTCCGGGCAGGGTGACAATTGACAAAGCCAAACCACCGCCCATACAGACGCGATGAACATATTGGGTTTGCGATTGGAAGATTGATCAATAACACCACACATACCGTGTTTCATTAGGATAATTAGGCCTACCAAGTTGAGTTCAATGCCCCCATTTCAAACACAACGGCTGCAGTAGTGTTGCTCGTTTGAGCGTTTAAACAAAAAACAAAAAAAAGGCCTACATTGTTTATGTAGGCTACCTGTCTGACACGTTACACTACAAACACTGGTGGTTTTAGTTTTGACCAAGCTTTTGTCCAAGCTTTTGAGCAGTGCCGTTATGTGAGTGGTCTCAATGAAACCGTGACCCACTTAAGTTCCAGTTAAGTCACACAGCTTTGCATGTATGGGGTACTTCAAATTATTATAAAACGACAAAACGTCAGTGAAGTTGCACGAGCGCTATTCAAAAGGGGATTTAAGAAATCCCATCTGGAGTATATTACCTAATTACTACACTAATTACTAAACACGTAAAACATTTCAAGTGAGTTCATCTTTTCAAATCAATGTACACAAACGGATGGTACGTGCCTGCGGCCCAATTTGTTAGGGTGCCACCAAAGGAAAAAGTTAGTGCCACCACTAGAAAATGTTAAGTCTTGAGCCCTGAATGTATTTGGTTTGTTCCGAGACGGACGGGGATTTGGTTTTGCCGTTGATCTAACAGCGTTGAGTGCGGTTTACGATGGTAAATCTGTACACAGTTGGGACATTGTGTCTTTTGTCCTGTGAGCTGTTTTATATGCACCATGCGAGGTGTTTCAATAGACGACATGGCCCATGGATTGACTGTCACGCATCCACTATTCAGGGTTCCTACGGGTCCTTGAATTTGGGGGGGGAAAATCAAGGCATTGCGTTTTTGGAAATAGACATGGGATAGTTGAAGTTGGTGAATTTATATTGTGTTGTAGAAACAGAAGTTCTTATATTTTTTCACAATGTTATTTATGTAATGCTGTTAGGCAAGGCTACAGACCGTCACTAACACACATCCTCCTTTTAATTGTCTGCTTCTGTAAAGCCTGCTATTTTTAATACAAATTCTCAGTTTGGTAGCAGTAATTAACCTTGATCTGTGTCTGAATCTATGCCGTGTTGGATCCTTGAATTTGAGGGTATTGGGCCTGGAAAGTCCTCAATTCGTCTGTTCATACTCCTCTTCTCCTCATACAGAGACCCCAAGTTCATGGAGCGCACTCTGAAGCTTCCTGGAGCGCAGCCCCTGGAGGTGCTTGAGGCGGTCTACAAGACTTTAGTAACTGACTGCCCCCGCAGCTGGGAAGGCTGCGTGAACTGGGCCCGTAACCACTGGCAGTGCCAGTACAGCAACAACATCCGCCAGCTGCTGCACAACTTCCCCCCAGAGCAGGTACGCATGGCGCCTACTGCATAGCTAAACACTAACAGGGTTCAAAAAGGGTTTTGTTGTCAATCACTTGTTTATTTGTAGATGGCATGGAATTGATGCAGAGTTGGCTTTTGACTTTTGCTGCGGGCTTTTTGGTGTTTCGTTTTTTTTACAGCTGACCAGCTCTGGTGCCCCCTTCTGGTCCGGTCCTAAAAGGTGTCCCCACCCCCTAGAATTCAGCATTGAAAACGTAAGTTCCTTCGCTGCCTTGAGTTCTGCACACGACCTTCAGGCAGCATCGTCTTGTTGTCACCGGCTTGGCATGTCTACAGCGTTTCCTCCTTTCTTTTTAAACCCTACCAGGATCTACACATGGACTACATCATGGCAGCAGCTAACCTGTATGCTCAGACGTACGGCATGCCCGGCAGCACTGACCGCGCGGCCTTGGCCAAGATCCTGCAGGAGCTCAACATACCAGTTTTCACTCCCCGCTCTGGCGTGAAAATCCACGTGTCGGATCAGGAGCTACAGAGCGCCCACGCCTCAGTCGGTAAGACCCTGAACTTGAAACCGGAGAGGTCCTTGTTTTACGAGTGGTGTTGGCCTACTATTACGCTACTACTACTGGGCCCATTAAGAGATCCAGCCCCGCTCCCCCCTCAGACCGTCTGACTATTCTGTGTGTTTTGTGTGTAGATGACTCACGACTGGCGGAGCTTAAGACCCTGCTGCCCAACTTGGATTCTTCGTCCAAGTTCAAGTTGACCGCCATCGAGTTTGAAAAGGTCACACCACCGCAGGCTTCCATATCGTACACAAACCTGCGTTGTTTGTGTCGCAGAGCCCTGACTTGTTTGTCTTTCAGGATGATGACACTAACTTCCACATGGACTTCATCGTGGCTGCGTCCAACCTCAGAGCAGAGAACTATGACATCCCCCCTGCGGACAGACACAAGGTGGGGGCTCACGTGCTTCACTGCTGTCTTTTGTTGCACCACTTTAATTCCTATACCAGATAGGACTGTTTGGTCTTATTAAGGTTGGTTTTTAATAATAAGTCTTGGTGCAAAACATCTCTTGAATAGGTCTGTAACATCCATAAATCCAACCCTTTGTCACTGGGACAGATAATACAGCTAATTCGATCGCTTTCTGAACTACCTGTTGCATACATCAGTGTAACACTACTTCTCTCTGCTCTCCAGAGCAAACTGATTGCCGGTAAGATCATCCCGGCCATCGCCACCACCACGGGCTCTGTGGTGGGTCTGGTGTGCCTGGAGCTCATAAAGATCGTCCAGGGACACAAGAAGCTGGAGTCCTTCAAGAACGGTTTCATGAACCTGGCCCTGCCATTCTTTGCCTTCTCGGAGCCCATCGCTGCCCCCAGCCACAAGGTAAGATTTACCCACGGAGAAAAAACACATGTGCACAGGTTGCTGGTGATATTTTAAAGGTGCCATGTGCAAGATTTAGCCAACTGTCGAATTAGTCCTCCATAAAATAGGGGGCAGCATGTTGCCAGAAAGTTGTGGTGTTTACCCCTATTGTAGGAAACAAGGAGATGCCCATAAGCCCCCCCCCAAAACTCATCACCCCAGTTAATATAGCGTAAAACTTACTATTTACAGTGAATCTGTGCTATGGTGGTGTTTTTCCCCTTAAAGTGATTTGGTACATTTTCAGTGTACTTTTGACATGATAGACAAGGGGTCAGAATACGGACGCTGTAGTGACGTGATCGCCTCTTGAGGTACAAAGTGGTATTACATTTACATTTAGATTTACATTTACATTTAGAGCATTTGGAAGACGCTTTTATCCAAAGCGACTTACAAAAAAGTCGACAGTCAGAGACGACAATATATCGCTGAAGGTAGAGTGCAATTAGAATAGAACAAGTTACAAGTATTCCTGGTTGCCAGGTCAATAGAGCAAGTTTACAAACTTACAGTTGCTAGGTTGGCTCCTTACTGTACAACAGCAGGTAGCCAGGATAAGGTGCTACATAAGCTGTTATATTTCAAGTGCCGGGACATACCAGCGTGCAAGATCCTACAAAGAGCCAAGGCATACAAATATGGAAGTGCTAAGGATCTAGGAGGGGTGGGGTTAAAGTTGATTGGGTAGTGGGGGAGAGGGTTGGGGAGGAAAGGTGGGCAGGAGGTGAAGCTATTCAGAGTCCAAGTGGACTCTGAATAGGTATTGCAAGGTATTGCAAGACAACATGAGTAAATGGATCTCCTGTGATGACCCCAGCCATGCTAATACTGATACACTGGGTGGACACGGTGTGTGTCTGTCCAGCTGTAAGTGAGTTCAACTCAACTTCTCACGCTGATGGGATCAGTGTGGGCTGAGGAGAAGACTTTCAAGTCATGTTTCGGGTCTGTCGTTCACTCTGGAGGATGGACTTGTAGCGTACTAACCTCTCTCTCTCTCTGCTTTGGCGTAGTATTATGAACTCGACTGGACGTTGTGGGATCGCTTTGAGGTGAAGGGCATGCAGGCCAACGGCGAGGAAATGACCCTTCGGCAGTTTCTTGACCATTTCAAGGTACGTTTACGTTCCACGCGCCACCACACGTCTGCCCGCTTTGTCCCTGCGTCCTCTGACCCAGTTTCTCCCTGCTGTGTGCAGAATGAGCACAAGCTGGAGATCACCATGCTTTCTCAGGGAGTGTCCATGCTCTACTCCTTCTTCATGCCTGCTGCCAAACTCAAAGAGAGACTGGAACTACCGTAAGTATCTAATAACGTGCACTTTTTTTCTGAGCGTGTGGATATGCTCATTGTTCCCACGGGGTCCTTGAAATCCTTGAATGTTTGTGAATTTGAGGGGGGGGAAATCAAGGCCTTGAAAGTTTTTGAAAATAGACGTGGGTCATTGAAAGTACTGTCTGTCGGGTTTTTTTCCCGTAATGTTAGTGAATAGGCTACCGCACAATTGATGTGTTCACACACTCAAGCCTTTCTTTGTAATAGTTGTCTGAGCTTCTGTAAAGCCTACTAATTGTCATACAAATTCTCGTTAGTAACAGTAATTAACCTTAATCCATGTCTCACTATGACCTGGAAAGTCCTTGACTTTGATAAGGTGTGGGAACCCTGCTATTAATGTGCACTTCAGTTATTCTGAGATGAATCCATATTAGTACACTCGCATGTGTGTTGTTGCGATTTTGGCTCATTTAAACACCTGGAGGGCTCAAAGCGTCTACTAAATGCACGCTTTCTGAGTATTGTATGTTTTCATTTCATGGTGTTTTGATTTGTTTCCTCAGGATGACAGAGATCGTGACCAAGGTGTCAAAGAAGAAGCTGGGGAAGCATGTGAAGGCGCTGGTGTTCGAGCTGTGCTGCAACGACCTGACGGACGAGGACGTGGAAGTGCCCTATGTCAGATACACCATCCGCTGAGGCCCCGCCCCCTCCACACACACGCACACACAGACACACACACAGACACAGACACAGACACACACACAAAGGGAGAGAGAGGCAGGGGTGGAGGGTGGGTACAGCCATGGG
>OMKP01079900.1:0-26644 GCA_900302375.1 Bathygadus melanobranchus
GGGGGGGGCGCTCGATGCGCTGAATGAAGCTGCGCAATCAGGCCAGCTGCAAGCCAGAAGTCTCTCCATCTATTACATCTATTAATGTAACGTCAGACTATGCTTTAGTTAAGTTGTTGTGGGTTATTGTAATATTTCGAAACAATAGTATTATGAGTAATATTAGTAGTAGGCTGTTAGTTAAAAAAATAAATGAATAAAAAAACTGCGCTCTTATGGATCGACGGCGTCACGGCGCCCTTAGCATTCGCCTATAGCCTACTGCCTATGCTTAAGGCCGGCTCTGCCCAGACATCATCTGACAAACAACTCCTGTGCAGTCGCGCTACGTTAATCACTGCCATTAATCAGATGTCCACTGCCCTCTCCATGGATAAATAACACACACAATTGAATTAAACATTGTCAACATTCATTAAAAAGCACATATCTAGATCAGGGAAATCATTTTTTTTTGCCCCCGAACCCCCCTAGCAAGATCAGTAGAAATACCGATCGTTCTAAAACCCTGCATACGGCCATGATTGTAGTCAATCCTGCCCCTCAAAACTGTAATTTGTCATATAGCTTAAACAAATAGATACCATACACTCCTACTACCTTCTGGTGGAACTATAAGGTACTGCAGCACGTATCATTAAAAGTAGCCTACTGGCAAATCATCCAGAGAATGACCTCAAATTTCCTCACCTCCGCTGCATGTTTACTTCGACCAATGAGGTGGGGATCTGTAAGCGCGTAATTAGCACTTAACACAAACTCGGCCTGCGGTAGTAAACTGTAAAAAAAAAAAAAATGTCGTGTGTCTTGTAGACTGGCCACTGTGGAAATACACTTAGCAAAACCCCCACGAAAGCGAATTCGCTTTCTTTGGTAGAATATCTCTGTAACGAAACAGGAAACATAACCCCGCCCCTTGCAGTTTCTGGTTTCCAGATATAACATTCTGCTATATCATAGTTGAACCCAAGATTAGGTACTCAATAACAGAGACAATCCTTGTATATTTAAGATTTTATATTAACTCGATGTATGATGAATGTGTCTGTTGTGTTTGATAGTGTGTATGCAGTGGAAGGTCACCGTGTCACTGTAAAGGCAGCAAGGTACGTGGGCCCTCTCCTGTACTGAACCACCAACACAGGTTAGTGTAGTGTAGTGATAACCATTCTTTCAATATAACATGAAACAGTGTATATAATCATTGTTCAGTATAGACCACATTAGCTTAGAATTATCAGTTCTGTAAGGAAATCAAGGTTCCCTAAGCATACTTAAAATTACTATGGTTACTATGGTGATTTTAAGTGGATATTTTAAGGCAGAAGGAGAGAATTACCAGTATTATTTGTCGTTATAGTTTTTTGGAGGCAATAGGCATGCATATCTCTGTCTGCTGTTTCTTGCTCATTTGTTTTCTTCTTCTGTCTCGTACACGCCCCATAGGGAGATAAAGGTTTCCCAGGAGATCAAGGACTACAAGGACCAGAAGGCCACAGAGGAGCCGAGGGCCATTCTGGACGTATGGGACCAAAGGTAGAGTTTTTTTCAGAGCCTTTTAGTTAACTCCACATCCCCACAGACTCCCACCCCCAAGTCATCTAATTTGAGCCCTCTTATGAATGTAAATTGATTCACTTGTCTTAATTAGTTTCATTCATTCTTTTGTGAATGCTCCTTTCCGGTGCCACCATGTCAAATTTCAATTGGTTAAAACACATGGTTCGTTTGAATAACGTTTCAAGCATGTGGAGGAACTCGGCGGCTTGCGGATCCGCTCTCTGTCCGAGTCCGACTTGTTTGCGGCAGAGCTCCGATGTAAACGCGTCTCACACCAGACGAGTCACAGAGCGACATGCAGCGCTGCGTATAAACCAACAAGTGACTTAAGAATGGAGAGTAGTCTACATATTTGATTGTGTGGGACAGAACAGCAGTGTTATGAGACCCAGATGGTGGGATGGCTACAAATTGCAGACTGAAATCAGTATTTAGGGCGGCAGTAGCTCAGGAGGTAGAGCGGTTGTCTGGAAACCGGAAGATTGCAGGTTTGATCCCCGGCTCCGCCTAGCTAATTGTTGAGGTGTCCTTGAGCAAGACACCTAACCCTAACTTCTCCCGACAAGCTGGTTGTTACCTTGCATGGTTGACACCGCCGTCAGTGTGTGAATGTGAGGCAATGTAAAGCGCTATATAAATAGTGCATTTACCATTTATTTGGGCGAACATTAATGGCAAAAAAGTGCTATATGTTGTTATGTTATATTGTTATACCATTTCTGATGGAGTGGACCAGAGCCCTGCTAGAGTCACTGATCCCACTAAAACCTCTCTACGTCCGCACACATCAGCACCGTGCACACACACCTCACCACCGCTGCTGGAATAAAATCTTAGGGGAAACACTGGTACCAAAATAACACCAAACAAAGAGGCACATACAGCTGGTAGACTGAGAGGCAGGTGCCAACTGATCTCCTCTGCCTCGTTGTTCTCCATACTCCGGCTGTCGCCTGGTAAACCAATTAACAGAACCAGACTGCCAAGCATAGTTGGGAGCACGCTTTGTGTGCAGATGGCTCCCTATTGTCACAGTCCCTTGGTTTTTGATGAAGGGCTTTATATTACAGTACGAGCTAATTACTTTAAGTACAGGATTTCCGTCAGAATCAAGAGGGATTTCTGTGTCCTATGCCGATACAAATCCATATGTCACTGCTTTCAAATCAGCAACTGTACATGCCACCACTTCAATCCTACCTTTGAATTTCTATTGAAAAATGATTGAACCATCCTTTCTTCAAAATCTTGATTTGGTTAGCAGAATAGCTTATTCTTTTTGGTTATGTGAATATATACAATTGAAGAGTGTATTGTCTCTGTTACTGTGTGTATTTCTCATTCCAATGGCTTGGCAATATTAGTCAGTATTAGTCGATGATCAATGGTGTTTCTTCCACAGGGGAACACCGGCCACGAGGGACCTGTGGGACTAAAGGGCAGTCGGGTCTGAACCATTACGTCACACATCATGTCGTCCAATGACTCTGTTTATAGTGTTTGTGGTCACGCTATATCAATACCACGTACAGTAGGACTACTGTTGTAGGCCCACAACACTGTTTTTCGTTGTATTTCTAGGGCCGACGGGGAAACGAGGGCCACAATGGCAGTCCGGGTTTACCTGTAAGATGTCCCCTTAACATTTTGTTTTTCATGAGAATTATTTGAATCTGTTAATTGTCAGTGCCTCAGTGTTTGCTTCCATGTAATGAATGAGTGTATTTTCTCACGTATCTCAATATACTTATAGTATTACAAGTTATTATAACGTTGGAATATCAAATATTGTGTGTACCTGTCTTTCCATCAGGGGTTCCCAGGTTTGCCAGGGCTAATAGGAGGGCCAGGAGCCTCTGGGTGCAATGGAACAGATGTAAGATCATATGTCATACAGTGTTTACATGCAACCAGCACCGTGAGGCCTTTTTAGGGCTTAGCTTAGCTTGTTTCCAAGAAGGCCGCACAAAGTTTTAGTTGGAGCACGATCCATGTTGTTGTTAGTTAGCCAGCACTTAAGCACTTTAAAACACTTTGAATCTGGTGTTTCAGGGTGACGATGGAAGGGCTGGTCTTCCTGGCCTCGATGGTGCTGAAGGCCCCACAGTAAGACACACACACACACACTATAACCATCATGGCGGCATCTGACTTGTGGGGAGAAATCTCAGCCTGTTGCTTCATTTCACAGGGTTTACCAGGACCACCTGGACAGAAGGTGAGGACGAGAATCTCGGAAATCCTGTTGTTATCGCGGCGTTGTGGTAAAAACAAAAGTGTGACCCTGTGAATGCAGGTGCCATCACCGCCTTCTCTGTGGACAATAATAACCCCTTGTTACCATGGGAGCAACAGGTGATTTTACGGTTTAGAATGTTCTTATCGGTTCACTCCCCTAGCTGGGACAGCACCCGTTCTCATGGCGACACCCGAGTGAAAGTCACTAAATATCCAACTTAATGTGATTAATGCGTGCCGCCCAGAAACCCTCACCGTGTGAAATCAAACCCTGAGTGGAGAGTTTACGCTCCAAAACCTTTCCCCATGATTCCAATAACAATTCCACTGAATATTCAGTGTTTTAAACAGATGTATCTGGGGGTTTTCTTCTGTCCTCAGGGAAAATCCATGGCACGTGTCCATACAGGAGTACGACCTGTTCAATTGCCGGTAACATTTTAGCTATGCATGTCACACATCTGATTATCTAGCGTTAGCAACTAAATCCTACTTTTCTGATGACAATAGCATCAGCGGTGCTACATTGTGTTGTATTACAGGAGTGTTACGTGTGGCCACAGCTGTTGTGTGCGACAGAAAATTGCTGATCTAACTTTATGTTTTACAGAGAAGAACCGGGCTACCTGGCGACCTCGGACTCCGGGGACTTACTGTAAGTGACCTCTTATTTGTCAGAAAGCACCCAGGACACCACCGCTCTCATGGTAACGTATGTTGACATCTGTCTACTCATCTGTTGTTCTGGAACAGGGCCACCCAGGCATATCAGGGCCCCCAGGATCCAAGGTAACGAGGCGTGTGTGTGTGTGTATGTGCATGCGTGCCTGCCTGCCTGCCTGGCTACATTGACACGGGGAGTAGGAGTGCAACAGGTGCTGGATGGTACGATAAAATGGGTATAAACATTTGTGTGGCCCTGACTGTGTCCGCCATCTCAGTCCACAATATGCAGGAGGGGCGCTCGTTTAAAAAATACTTGACACGGAGACTCCCACACGAGACAAAGCACAGTAGGGTTTTTTGGGCTCTCAATTTAGGCCATAATAGAAATATCAACGCACTCTGTACAGAGATACAGGACGACCAAGGACTGGCTTATC
Source organism: Bathygadus melanobranchus (assembly GCA_900302375.1). NCBI lineage: Eukaryota > Metazoa > Chordata > Actinopteri > Gadiformes > Macrouridae > Bathygadus > Bathygadus melanobranchus. The sequence goes on from OMKP01079900.1 coordinate 4,902, forward strand.
GTTACAAAGGCCAAATCCCCACCACTGAGGGAAGAGCAGAGGCAGACCAGAGGGCCCTGATGGGGAAAACTAGTGGCTACAAGAGACTGCACTCCTCAAATATACATAAAGATATACAGACAAATAAAGACAGACTGACAGAGAAAAGGAGAAATCCAACACTATCATTTCAAAGAACTCATTTAAAGTTTTAGAGTTTATTGGTATTTTGTTTTGTTTTTACTCCGGTATGTGGTATTTGTATATCATGTAAAGTGTCTGAGTATGTAGAGAAGTGCTACATAAATAAAATGTGTTATTGTTATTATTCATCCACCAACAGTACCAGGCACATCGGTGTAATAATATAATATATGATAATAACATGTTTTTGTACGGCACGTAGATCATAAACCCTTGAATATAAAAACGATGCACTGAAATCGGTTGAGAAATGTAAACGCTGCAGTGCGTTTTGTCCAGGAAAACCACAGCTCCCCCTGTATAATTGTATGTGTTTACAGGCCGGTCTTGGCCTCTCCAATATGGCGGCGATGTTGACGTATCCCGGTAACGGGCCTAAGCAGTCAATGTGGCGTCTATGTACATATGTCTATGGCATCGGAGACAGATGGTGGGGCAGCTGACGCGAGCGGAACCGAACTGCTCGGCCGCGTCCGTTGTAATCACACACCGGGTTTCTATCGATCCGGTTGTTTTGGGGGGCGATTTTGCCTCGTACGGTCAGCGGCGGCCTTTCATACGGGGCCAAGGAAAGAGGGAAGGACTCTAACCTAACAATGACGAATCTTAGAGAGAGAGTGAGACAGACAGACAGAGAGAGAGAGAGCGGGGCAGACAGAGAGAGAGAGTCACCTTGCTGATGCTATAAAAGGACTGTGCTCACTCCCACAGGGACAAGGAGGGAGCAGTGGGTTGCCTGGACCACGCGGTCCAAAGGTAATATAGACTGTGTTACAGACAAGACACAACAACATAGCACACTCACAGTAAGAGCACAACACTAACATTATATTGCAGTAGATAGTTAGAGGATGATACTGTTTACCAATTTGCTCATTTTAGGGAAGGTGGGGACCTTCAGGGCCACCTGGTCCTCCAGGCCGGGTTAAACAATATGTCTTTGGTGTCATACAGCTGCAGGTACCACGTCACTGACAGTCCATTAACCTTTCAACAGCAGGAATGAAATGCTTAAAATCCACACCAATTTGTCGTTTTGCCGCTTGACTCCAGTTGTGAATGGAAACAGACAACTTTTTGTGATGAGATGATTTAAGTTGACTCTGAGTGAACTGCTGAACTTCTAGACGTCACCTTTGCTTTCTTTGTATTTGATTCTAGGGAGATAAAGGAGACAGAGGAGACTTTGGAGAGAAAGGTTGCACGGGTTCACCTGTACGTTTTAATCACAGAACTAACGCTACTAATAATTTCACTGCTAAAAACCATTGTTTTACACTAAATCCCATGTGAATGTTTATTCAGGGAGACCCAGGTTTCACCTTCATTAAAGGTGCAAAAGGAGATGAAGGATATGAAGGACCTGAGGTAAGAGTGATTCTATTTTTAACCTGAAGGTGGCGCCACTCGCATGCGCTACCTGCTTTCACAGCATCTAGGGGTCTGTTTTGAGAAGGTCTTGTACAGCACTGCTAACGGAGTCAGTCTAACAATACAGCCCATGTCAAAGACCTTTCTTATATACAGTGTCTGTGCACAGTGTAAGTATATATTATATATCCAGTACAAATAAAATACAAATGATCTTCTAGTTTGTCACCTCCAGGCGACCAGTGTAATGTGGCTAAATATATCACATTCATAAACAACTCACCAGAGACCTAATGCATGACTGCATGAATGCATTCTAAACGGCATGGACGTTTTATATGACCCAGTTATGATATTGCATATGAAATATATAATTGATGTTAATCAATGTAAATTCTTCTTTGTTTAGGGGAAGCCGGGGAAGAATGTTGCTCCCGGATATCCTGGAATCAAGGTATTGTTGGTTAGTGATTGATTAGTGTGCACGTGTTTGTGAAAGTACATGATTGTGAGTGTGCCGTCAGTGTATATGTGCATGCGCAGGTGCGAGGGTGTTTTTAATACACTTGAGTTCTCTCCAGGGCAGCCCTGGAGTCCGAGGGCCAGCGGGGTTACCAGGAACGGTCGGGGGGAAGGTCAGTGACTTGTTATAGCCAAACCCAGAACACATCTTGAATTTGGATGGTTCTTGTATGCAGGTGTAGCCTGTCTATTTGATCAATCAATCAATCAATCAATCAATTTTATATATAGTGTTGTGCTTAACAAGGCAAACCAACCAAATAAAGTCAAATGTATTTATAGAGCACGTTTAAAAACAAGCAGCGCTGACCAAAGGGCTGTACAAATTCACGGTGACCACGCAAAAACAAAAAATATCGAACATGAAGAGGTCCATACGTACATAACATACATACACAGGCACATGCTGGCAGATCGTACAGTTTCAAATGCCGGTGAATTGGAAGTTTTTGACAGTTTTTGAAGGTTTTTGACACTAGATTTGAGCATGTGAATTGTGGGGGCAGACTTGATGGAGTAGGGGGAGAGGAGACTCTCACAGGAAGTGCACGCTGCCCCTTTAGCTTCAATCTAGGCCGCGGAACAGACAGTAGCATTTGGTCAGATGGCCTGAGGGATCTGGGGCCGGAGTCTGTGGGGGGGGGGGCCCGGGCCAGGCCTTGAAAGAACACGTGAATAACAAATCTAAAAATCTGACGCAAATCATTACGCACTACTTGATTAGAAGGAAGATAAACTAAAAAGGTGTGTTTATGGATGTTTGTTTATGGATTCCATGAACAAAGATTTCATCCTCCGTAGGGCATGAAGGGGAACAGTGGGCCCACCGGTCCACCGGGAGAGGTGAGTTTCTAAAGCGTTGATCTACTGGTAAACGCCCGTGTGTGCGTGTTGCGTGTTCAATACATTCTCTGACCTGATCTTAAGGTTGTGATCTCATGTCTGGTTCCTGCCTGGACAGGTCATTGGTTCTGGGATTAAAGGATACTATGGAAGCCGTGGTGTCCCGGGCCTTCCTGGCGCCGCAGGACCTCAAGGTAGCTTAAAGGTGTAGTCGGAAATAGAAAATGTTTTAACATTAAGTATTAAAGATACTGTTGCTCACATTGTTAATTTGTTAATTTGTTAATAATAATACCAATTTTTGAATGACACACTAATACATCCTTCTCCAGGTGTGACTGGGCTTCCTGGACAAAGAGGGCCTCCAGGTAAGCACTGCATGGACCTCATCTGATAAAGGGTGTACTCCTGTGGATGTGGCTGTTAGCCTGTGGCCTGTGGTTATTCGGGTAACTATGGTGTTCTACTAGACTTTGAGTCATTCAACCAAGCGCTTTTCATTTAACTGTGGCTGACCGTGGAAAACAAACATAGACGGCTTTGTTACAGTTCATCTGCAAAAGTCTATCAATGAATCAATGAGTCTATCATCCATCTTTTCATCATCACAGGAGTAGCTGACTTGTTGCTCCCCTTGTATCTGATACAAGGTGCAGCAAGGGCAGACTTTTCACTTCACTTAAGACACTCTTGGAGTCGTACATCTTTGTTGGTCTGGACTTTTGTTGTCAGAGAAACGCTGTCCATGGTGCTGACTGTCCTTCTTCAGACTCAGTTGATGGCTGAAGACCATTGAGTGCATCACATAATCCACCATCGAGAGAAAGACTTTCATACCCTATGTGCTTCTTCAAACGGAGTTAATAGAGAGCGTGTCATCTTTACAAAGTCAAGCATAATGGGATACATTCTCTCTCTCTCTCTCTCTCTCTCTCTCTCTCTCTCTCACCTTCATGAAGGGGATGGATGGGTACCTGATCTGCCAGGGTTCATATATGATAGCTCGACGGGGGATCCTGGAGAGCGTGGAGATCCTGGAGAGCCTGGAGAGCCTGGGGATGTTTACACGGTGCCCCCGGGACCCGATGGGGACCCGGGAGACAAAGGCCTACCTGGGGACCCGGGGCCACCTGGAGCACCTGAAGACAGAAGTAGGAGCTCATATTAGCTTTGATTTAACCCTTTCTTTAAGCCTTTGTTATGTCGCTGCATCACTTACTTTTTCTATGCTATGTACATTAGTAAACAAATGTTTTCTTTTCATTTCATCGAATTGAAAATGGTCAATGTAGATAGGAATTTGTATGATTTAATATCTTCAGCATCATATTAATAAAGTTAGGTTCAATCACAACTCTTTTGGTAGTATGGTAGTTTTTATTGTTTTTTAATGTCACAGAAGATGTCTAAATATCAGTGGTTAAGTATGACCCCAATAACCAGCCTTGGTGATGGCGATGATTGCAGACAAAAAGGTGACTAAAGGACTTCCTGGGTTGAAGGGGATGAAGGGAGTCCCTGGATATGATGGTGTTCATGGGATGAAAGGTGAGGCCAGGCCCCAGTAAATCAAGTGTAAATCGGCGGTACTGCTTGTAGGATTGGTTATCACTACGACCACCACAACAAGAAATTCAATGAGTCACTGCTTTTTGGGCATGTAGATGGCGCTTAATTCAGTATCAATTTGCAATAGCAGAGTAATATTATAGCGTTATTAGGTCGTCCGAAATTCCGGATCCCGATTTTAGTGCACCATCTTGACTCTAGGACCAACAAAAGAAAACATCTGAAATGAGAGTAAAGTGTTTGTATTTGGAATAGAGTCATTCTAACCGTTGAGTAGTGTCCGTCAAGTGTGTATGGTGTCTGTGTTTTGTGCAGGAGAAAAAGGGAACATAAGAACTGGGTCAGGACAGCCAGGGCCAAAGGGTCCACGAGGACCACCAGGAATACCTGGTGAAAACATTAACCTCATTCAACGCAAAATAGAACTCCGGCTAACTTGGTTTTGCTTGGGATTGTTTTGTCTTTGTGCAACTTTCATCTGTGCTCCAGTGTGTGTTAAGCCGTGGTAAATGTTGACGATGAAGTGGAATTGATTATACCTGTTGCTCAGGTTACTATCATGGACCGGGCGCCCCCGGGGAGCAGGGCTTCCCAGGACATGGAGGCTTAGCCGGACGGCCTGTAAGAAAATCTTTCGATTAAAACCCTGTCCTCCCAATGTGTTTTTACACCACACACATTCACTCGTACACACTGTGTACACACTGTTTTACCCCTCTCTGAAAGGGTGACACCGGTGCGCCAGGATCCCCAGGCCTCCAGGGGCCAAAGGGAGACTCTGGTTCCTACAGCACCCACGGGGTGAAGGGAGAGCAAGGTCCTCAGGGGCAGCCAGGTAGGCCGGGGCCCGATGGACTGCGCAGCAACCCGGGCCGACCGGGTCGCAAAGGGTACCCAGGTTCCAAGGGAGACTCGGTGAGCCATTATACAAATATTTCAAATGTAACATCTTTGACTGTTCTTTTGGTTCCCCAAAGTATACGGATAAGGTTTGTCCAAACATGTTGTTTCCCAGTATCCATTTCCGGGTGTAGAGGGAGACCATGGTTTCCCGGGTACATGCGGGCTTCCAGGAAGCCCGGGACCAGTTGGAGCTGAGGGGTACCCAGTGTTTGGGTCGTCTGGGTTCCCAGGAGAGAAGGGAGACCTTGGGGTACCAGGTTTGCCCGGAGATCCTGGAATCCCAGGTAATACAGCCGCTGATAACAAACAGTTGTACCAGATATACACATTCTCCACATGGATACGCGCACACACCGGCCATTGACTAAGCCCCTAGACCCACGGCAACAAGACCATATCATGAATATATTATCACATCACTACCAACCACTCAGAAATATGCACATTGGTCTTAAAATATGCACACAACTATTCCTATTCAGTCGTATCAGTTCTTGTTGCTCACATAATTCACACATAGTTCACACACACACACACACACACATAGTAAACAGTTTAGTACCCACTAAAGTACCACCAGCTCCTCCTACCTCCTCTATCTTCCTCTGGTAGGTCAGAAAGGGGAGCCCAGTCACCACCATGCTGATGGATATCCTGGCCTAATAGGACATAAAGGTCGCCAAGCCACACCGGGTATCCCAGGTAACCCCACCATTACTGTGTACTGACTGAGGAAGATAGGTCAGGACGAGGTAGAACTATAACTAGAAGATATATATAATAGCCTAGCCGCAAGTGACTAGGAGGACGCTCGTGACCTCTTAGTTGCAGTTCCCTCCGTGGCGTTCCTTATTATATGATTCATGACTGAGGAGGAGACAATATTCGACTCAATTCAACTTCTAGGCTATCGAGGGGTTCGAGGCAGGCCCGGACTGCCTGGTTTGTCTGGACAGAAAGGAGTGGGAGGACCCGTGGGCTTCCCTGGGATGCCAGGACTGCGAGGAGTGAAAGGTAATCAATAGCTTTTACCTATCAAGCTAATTGATAGGCATCATCGTTTGGTTTTGTGCACAAAAAAAGGGAATTATTCAAACTTCATCTCTACAATCTCTCTTTTGATGGTCAATCAACACTTCCAGTCTCAAAGCCTCCACTGGGTCGCTATATACTGTATATATAAATATATGTGTGTTTGTGGCTGTGTCTGTTACAGGGGAAACGGGCAACACAGGTCCCCCAGGCACCCCAGGTACGGGCTTATCAGGCAGATCAGGGGTGCCAGGAGCCCCAGGACCTCCTGGAGAAAAGGTTAGAACCATCTATAGTCTAGTATGAGTATGTTCCAACCATGTCTACATCTACCAACATCTATGCTCTAGTATGAATAGAGATGCCTGGAGATAGCTTTGAAGAACATTATTGTACTGTAGAGATGTGAAATGTGGGTAATTTGGCTACAAATACAAAACTATACAATACTGTACTATAATATGATTATGTCAATGGAGCACCAGCATACAACCATCCAATTGTATGTTAGTAGTTGAAAAGACTTAATGGCAGCTGATTCGATATGCTAAATTGAAGCTGTCAAAGGCTTTTCTGTGTGACTCTCAGGAAACATCAGCACAGATGGCAATGAGATTTTTCTTCACCACTAAACTAATTGGATCAGATGCCTGAAGGAGAGTTTTTGTAATGTTTACAAATGCGTTGCTGTTGTAGAGAACGTTCTGCTCTTTCAGCACCACAGACAGTTCCCATTCTCCTGTGAATTGGCTTTGGGTGAAAAGGAATTAAACTGAAACATAATTTTCAAAACACAGATTCATTGTCACTGGCACCGTTTTAAATAATACACAAGAGAATCACATCAACACACACACACACACACACGGGGGATGACTGGATGTGGTCCATAACTAACCCTCGAATGGTTGTCAGGGTGACCGTAGTCCTGAGAATGTGGGCCCCAACGGCTTCAAGGGGACTCTGGGAGAAGACGGAGAGCAGGGTTTGCCCGGTGACCCTGGACCCCCTGGCCGACGTGGGGACCTGGGGCTGTCTGGACTACTGGGAGCTCCGGGAGTAAAGGGTACCTCTACGTTAGACCTTTAACCCAGAGAAGCAGTTCAGTGTGCAGAAAAGTCACACAAAGACAGGATTGAGAACAGCAACATCAATATTAAGTCAGAGAAGTATGTAATATAAAATAACACTGAAGTTAAAACTTAATGTGAGTCTTGATGTGTTGGTGTGGGTGATTGACAGGAGGTAAAGGTGCCGTCGGGCCGATGGGCCTTGCCGGTGATACAAATTGTGTGCCGGTACCAGGGGAGGACGGAGGTCCAGGAGACCCAGGTCAGTCAGAAAAAGTTTCTGTATGCAAAAGTGAAACTGCAGACCTTACAGAAGAATGATTGGACATCTGGTGCGGATGGGGTCTTTTGGGGTCAATCTGTAAAACATACAGCTGTTCGTATCAGACTGATGAGATTGTGAATATAATTATCAGCCAGGTTTGCTTTAACAGTGGAGATGTGGTGGAGTCATAAAAGGAAATCACATTTCTAACTCCTGTACATGGATTGGATTGTATTTATATAGCGCTTTTATCCAAAGCGCTTTACATTGCCTCACATTCACCCATTCATACACCGACGGCGGTGTCAACCATGCAAGGCAACAACCAGCACATCAGGAGCAGTTGGGGTTAGGTGTCTTGCTCAGGGACACCACGACAATTACCTAGGCGGAGCCGGGGGTCGAACCGACAACCACTCTACCCCCTGAGCTACTGCCGCCCCCCCATACATAATGTAGCCTTCATGTTGAATATAGCTTCCTTTAATCTTTAGTTTTTGAGCTTCTTCCTTCACTAGCTTACTACACCACCCAATCCACACTCCATCTCCCTTTCCTTTCCCACGTCCTTCAGGTCTTGGCGGTTTCCCCGGGGTGAAAGGCGAACAGGGCCTGCCAGGGGTGGGTCAGCCGGGCCCTGCGGGGGAGCCTGGGTACCCGGGGTTGAACGGTCCGACCTCGCCAGGCCTTCCTGGATCACCGGGCACCCAGGGAAGAGCTGGGCAATCTGGTACACCAGGTAGAACAGTGTTTATAGTTATTACCATGTTTTTCTTTAGCTGCTACATTTCTTGAGGAGTTGTGCATGTGATGTTTTAGTGCAATAACGTTTGCAGGTTCCAGAGGAGACCCTGGGCCAGGCGGGGTTCCTGGATATGGACTAGAAGGGCCACCTGGTCCAATAGGGCCTCCAGGATCGATAGGTAATAACACATTAACATGCATCTCAAGTCAATCTTGCAGAAATGACACAGCTTAACGTGGACAAATTGTAACCAATCAGGAAGGTTTTATAACAATCCAGAGGTCTTACCTGATTGGTCTACTCCATCCTGGGTTTTAGTGATTTACTGTAATAATGTAATCTCTGCTCCGTGACCTCAGATAGTTTCTACACCAACCATAAACAGATGTGAAACTGGACCTGACTTTACAGGCAACCAAGGACCAAATGGGGCCAAGGGATTTAAGGGATCTCTGGGTATGGATGGAGAGCCAGGTGCCAGGGGACCTCCTGGGCTTGTCGCCCAGCCAGCGCAGGGTATAGTTGGTCCTTCAGGGGAACATGGTAGTCCTGGTATGTAAAATAAATGTGTTTAGTTTATTATATTTGGTTTTCATAGTTTCTGTTAAACCTGCACTGTGTAACTTTTCGACAGCAGCTATTTACCCCATGAAAAATATATTTCAACTAGAATTCTCAAGAATAAAACGTGCACATCCATCTACAAAATGTTTTAGTCTGGTCCACTTTTTCAGGTTTAAGGGTTGTAAGGTTTTAACACAGAGCCTGGTGAGCATGTGCTCAACAATGCAGTGATGGAGGTACCATGTTAACCCAGGTTGTAATCTACCAGGTCTGCCTGGTTCTGATGGACTCCCTGGAGATACAGGAACCGCTGGACCCAAAGGACGGAGGGGATCTGATGGGCAGCCGGGCCAAAGAGGTGCTGGACGTTTATCTGTATTCTCACCTTTGTGTGAATAGAGCAACAATGTGTCTTGTACTAATACGTATGACAGAGCAGAGGAAGGTTAAGTAAGCTTAAATCTTTAGAAAAAAGTATGTTTATATATAAATAGATTGCATTTATATAGCGCTTTTATCCAAAGCACTTTATACTGCCTCACATTCACACATTCACTGACAGCGGTGTCAACCATGCGTCGGGAGCAGTTGGGGTTAGGCGTCTTGCTCAGGGACACCTGGACACTTAGCTAGGGGGAGCCGGGGTTCCTTCTGGTTGCCAGACAACCGTTCTACCTCTTGAGCTTCTGCCGCCCACATAACCCTCATATGATGTGCCCAGGTCATGCTGGTGTTGATGGTCTACCAGGCTTGATATATAAAGGTAAGACACTAAATGGAAACAGAACCATATCATTGGTCTGTGTGTGGGGTTAGGTTTGGTAACAATACACAAACGTTATACTAATATATATTAAGACTTTAAGGACTGTTTTGAGGTTGCCTTATAGGCCTGCCGTTTTTGTTGGAACTTCCCAGGGAAGAAAGGAAAGAAGGGACCTAATGGTTCCCTTGGACATTGCGGTGAGGCTGGTCCAGCTGGTTCGAAAGGAGTGAAAGGACAGCCGACAATGTACGACGGACCTCGAGGGCCAGCTGGACAGAAGGTTCTGATCATATAATTGATACAGTATTTCAAGAATCTAATATAAGGAGACCACAGAGAATATGAATATAAAGACTATTCTCTATTTGTCTATTTTATTGTTTATATTGTCAATAAAATAAATGTGCCTGAAAGAGAGGAGAGGCATTGTGCCCTATCTAGCAAATTATATCTGCAGTTCCTGGACAGGAATACATAAAAAGTGTAATTAAATCATAAAGGCTGACATAAAGTGTGAAATTGTGCAGAACACATAAAATCACATATGATTACAGCTTTCATCATATTTACAACCTCCAGACAAAATGAACGAGCTCTGATCTCTTCCTCATAGCCACAACAACACTTACACACATTGCACATCATAGATAGGCACGCATACTTGCAAACACACATTCCTGAATACAGAGTCTTACCCATTGTATATAATGGTGACAGTAGAAATGTTTAAAAAATCCCTGAATTATATTGTGGTGAGCAGCCACTAGCATTAGGTATACACACCAAATGAGAAAGGAAGATAAGATAATAGCCTTATTGAGGCTATTAAGCCTTTTATTCCAAAAGCAGATTGTTCAATGCTGCAGATCCTTTGTGTGGTGTGAGGCTACCACACCTACTCTCTTGTCTCTCGCCCCCATACCTTTCCCTAGGGGGAACCAGCGTGGCTCTGCTCCTATGAGATCCAGGGCCAGAAAGGAGAGCCTGGTGTGAGGGGGTTCCTGGGGCTGTCCGGAAGCCCCGGAGCCAAAGGGAACACAGGACCCCCCGGATGCCTTGGTTCTTATGATCATATCATTTTCATAAGAAAGAAAAATGTAAAAGTAATATGTTCTTTATTAGTAGTATTGTTATGTCTATGTCTGTGTTTTCTGATACAGGCCCCCCAGGTGCCGCAGGCCCCAGGGGTTCACATGGACCCACAGGACGCAGAGGAGGACCAGGAACTGATGGACCTGCAGGCACTGTCCCTAAGAAAACCTCATGTCTTCACATCTGTCAAGTGTCAATATTATCAGACACAAGAAATTGCCATGGCTTTATTTAAACTTTTCAAACCCACTATTCAGTGGTGCCCTCAAACGGCTTTACTTTATCCTCATCGCGACAGTATCGTTCTTTGACTTAAGGATGGTTGAGTTTAATTGTACGTTGTACAATTGAAATGACACAAGCATGATACTTGAAGTGTGTCCCGCATAACATTTACCCTGGTCTAGCCCATTCTCCCCATTCTCCCCTGGCCTCAGGAGATCCAGGATGGCCCGGTGTCATTGGCCTACGTGGTCCAAGGGGGAACCAGGGTCAAGACGGTATACCTGGACTTCCCGGACAGAAGGGGGAGACTGGTGAGGCCACATCCTCAATGTATTGATCTGGTGGAGGTCGTATTATTATGTGATGCCAAAAAACGAATGTTATCACATTTTATCTGTTCTCCCTCTGTGTCTTGTCTACTTTCTTACTTTCTTGTACATTCTGTTTATATATATATATATATATTGCAAATGAAATTACAAATTGAAGGCATTGGATGTTTAGACACCGCAACTAAAGTTACTATGGCGTCAACTCATGTACTACACATCTACGACTCATATACTCTCTACACCTTTCAGGTTTACTACGAGGGGCCGAGGGAACGCCTGGTCAAAAAGGTCAACCAGGTATTTATGGGTCATTTATGTTGGCCATGCGCTTTTATTTTGGAGACTCTCCTACCTTATTGCTTCAGCTGCCGATGTGTGTGCATGTTTCCATCCCTAGGCCCAGTTGGAGAACCTGGACATCCCGGCTTTCCTGCAACAGGAAACCGTGGACCAAACGGAGACAAGGGAAAGCAGGGGATTCCGGGCCCCAAAGGATCACCCGGGCCGGCTGTACCAGGAATATGTGTTCAGGGACCAAAAGGAGACACTGGTGTCCCCGGTATCCTTGGTCTTCCAGGTGGGAGGCTTTTCAAGGGCTTTAGGGGAGCAAAATTACTTTGTTCCATGATGCTAAATCTGAGCCAAACGTCAAATCAATTATTCTAGATTCCTGACACTGGTGATTTTCTGTTATTCTGCTATTTACTTTACATCTGACTTCCACAATAACCATCTTTGTATGCATCTACCTGCAGGCTTGAAGGGTGTGCGCGGCCCCCCTGGGTCCTCTGAAGCAGCCCTCAGGGGGGATAGAGGAGACCCAGGTCCCGCTGGTCCCTTAGGCCTCGAGGGCCTCTTTGGAGATCCAGGCCCTGCTGGCCCACCAGTACGTAACAAAGATAAGCGTTCTCAAAGGTTTCCCTTCTGAAGCACGTCCACTGTTCCAACACTGCGCCAACATATCATATGTTACAGTCATTGTTATCTTTGGTAAATAATTGTTTTTCTTTACCCCCAGGGGTCAGGAGGCAGACCAGGCCTTCCGGGGCCCAGCGGTGATCCTGGTCGTCCTGGACACCCAGCACCCACAGGTGATCTTTCATGTTCACGAACATAGAGTTTAGATCATGTCATTCATACTCATCCACACATAAGGAGGCTCTGTCGCGACATGGAATAGGATAGCATTAGCAATTAGTAAGTTCTATGATGATTTTCTGACGAACATTGTTTTAGGAGACATTGGTGACCCTGGCTCTGGGCTGGGCCAGAGAGGTCAATGTGGAATTGAAGGCATCCCTGGACCCCCAGGTACCAGCACCTTTAACAATGTAACTCTCACCTTTAACAATGTAACAATGTAATGAAAAAAAAGAAAGCATCACTTGATCATATGATGAAGTAAAAACCAGCTCCCAGACACTGCAATGGTTCTTGAACCCACTCAGTTTAACTGCTACTGAGTACTAGCATGATGCTACAGCATGTCAACGCAGATTCTGCACATTCACCTCTTAAGCACTGAGTGTAGGTGAAGCCTCCCGCCCTTAACAATGACTCCTGCTTCATTCATACAGGCCCCAAAGGGGAGACAGTGTACATCAGCTCCATTGTGGAACCTGGTGACCCTGGGTTCCCCGGTAACAATGGAGCCCCTGGACACACTGGATTTACAGGATACCATGGCAAAACAGGTCTTCCTTCTGTCCCACCCAAGCTTACCATGTTACATGTCTTATTGACAAATGGATTCAATAATTTCAATAATTCTACTTCTCGACTAACTCAACAAATGTTATTTTTGCCACGGAATGTATTTGTCATTACTCTGTGATGTTGAACATTGTCCTGACTCCTGACCCATGCAGGTTCCCCAGGCCCCAAAGGAGCGCCAGGTGTGAGTTTGCCCGGTTATCCTGGGTTCACCGGTGTGAAAGGAGAAAAGGGTCAGCCAGGAGAGGCAGGTGTGTGTGTGTGGGGGGGGGTTGTGTGTATGTGGTGTTCATGCGAGATACAATATCAATGATTGATGATAGGTATTCTGCTGGGACACTATCTGGGTTAGAACCCCTTCATTTCAGCTCAAATTTGAAAATGCCCCCCTCTAGGAAGGAGGGCGGATGTGTTATTGTCAGAACCCACGGCAACATCATATGTAACGTTGTTGTATATGAAATGCACCACACACAGTGGCATTATACTATACGTGTCCGAGAAGCTTAACCCTCTCTCAGACGTGGCCGTCAACATCAAGCGCTTTACGAATTACGGTCTCATTTTAGTTAACAGTGACTCTATGTTGATGACATATTAGTAAATTTAAAACAACAACGAAAAATATTTTGGGTTCACTGCCCTTTTAAAAATACCTCATCTCTGGTTGCAGGTTCAACAGGCTACCCCGGAGGCCCCGGTCAAAAAGGTGCCCGTGGCAACGGGTGTCAGAGGACAGTGGACAGCTTCCTGATAGCCAAACACAGTCAGAATGCCAGCGTGCCTGACTGCCCCCCCGGTGCCAGCTTCATGTACGCCGGCTACTCCCTCCTCTTCATCAACGCCAACGAGAAGGCTCACGGACAAGACCTCGGTGATGCCATTGTTGTTTCAATTTGATGAGGCGCCAGTTTCATGCTTTTTTATTTGATTGTATTTTATTCTGTGACGGCAAACAAAATACTTACCTGAGTAATTACTGTAAATATCGAAATCAAGCCTCAGACACAGGTTGTTGCAGTCGCTCTTCCTGATTGGCTGGAAATGGTCATGTCACGGTGATGTTGTTGTTTGTAAGCGGCTCCCCTTGCGCCACACAAGGAAATCTTCAAACAGCAATTGCACCACCTGGGTTTGACTGTTAAGGTTGGGTCGCTTCAGACAAGACACAGCCTTTGTTCAGGTTGCGACTGTGAACCTTGTGTCCTCACGGGCCCTGTATGAGGTCATTAGTGTTGAATGACACTGTGGCTCCGCCTCCTGCAGGCTCGATGGGCAGCTGCCTGCCTCGCTTCTCCACCATACCATACCTCTTATGCGACACGGAGACCAACTGCCGCTACGCCTCCTGCAACGACTACTCCTATTGGCTGTCCACCGATGAGCCCGTGCCTCCCAGCATGGTCTCCATATCGGGGGCCGAGCTGGCGAACTACATCAGCAGGTGGGGGGGAAACACCTCCACACACACTAACACACTGAATTATGTTACATATGCTGTACACACTGATGCAAATAATTTGAGGTGTGTGTGTGTGCGTGTGTGTGTGTGTGTGTGTGCATGTGTGTGTGTGTGTGTGTGTGTGTGGCGCTTCAGGTGTTCAGTGTGTGAGACCACCTCCAACATTATAGCCATCCACAGCCAGAGCACCCATATCCCTGACTGTCCCGGGAACTGGGTGTCGCTCTGGACGGGATACTCCTTTGTCATGGTAATGGTTCTCTTACTAACACTCACTACTCCTTTAGGACTAAATCATGGTGTATAGTGTGTGTATAGTGTGTATTTTCAAGTACTGGCTTTTCAATGTCGATAATATGTATATCTCAGATACCGGAGATTCGTCCATGTATCATTTGTGTTATTTTGTATGCATTTTCTGTATGCATTTTGGATCCATCAGAGCCCTCTCTCATGTCAATCTCAACGCCTCCCCACCTCCCTCCCCCCCCAGCAATCGGGTGTGGGTGCAGTGGGTTCCTCCCAGCCGCTGGTCTCCCCTGGCTCCTGTCTGGAACACTTCCGTCAGGTCCCCTTCATTGAGTGCAAAGGCAGGGGGACGTGTAACTACTACCCAGACTCCTATAGCTATTGGCTGGCCTCGCTCCACAAACACGACATGTTCAGGTGAAGTCTCCCAATGTCCAACTCAAACATTCAGTTGAAAAAGGAACAAAAATGAACTATATATTCAAAAATGTGTGCTGTGTGTGTGTCTCTCTCTCTCTCTCTCTCTCTCTCTCTCTCTCTCTCTCTCTGTGCGTGTGTGTTTCTATACGTGTATGTGTGTGTGTCTCCTCTACAGTAAGCCCGAGGCCCGGACTGTGAAGGGAGACACTCTACAGAGCGTTATCAGCCGCTGTCGGGTCTGCCGGAAACCATGGCAAAAATGGCAGTCAGGCGGAACACGACAATAAGAGTGTCCTGACTGGGGGACAGTGGCCCCCTGCCAGCGTCCACGCGATGAATACAATCCTCTGTAGTGGTCCTCCATGTATCATGTATAACACGTGTGAACCAATGTGATGTATTTGTGTTTTTATAGTTGATGTTTATGAATGGATACAAAACAAAGGGTTTGGATAAGTACAGTTGAGACTATCGATCGTTGTTTTTGTCTGAAAAATACATATATGGTTTGAGATTTGATCGATTGATGGATTTGATTGTAGTTCTTGGTGTTTTTGGTCGATGTCTCCCAGTAAAATAGGTGCCAGTGGTTTAATTGTATACCTGTCTGGCGTTCCCTTTTGTCCGCTGATGTAACTGTGCGTTTAGCAGTTGGCTCGCCCCCCAGACGTTAAAGTGCATTCACCCTGCTAATGACTTGTAAAGCTGCCTGTGTCCTCCCCCTATCCTTACCGCTTAAAGTGGCAGCTTTTGTGGGGGAAGAACAACATATGTAGTTAAAACCAAAACTGGAAACAAGCATCTATGCGCTGGCGACAACCCTAACCCACAAGTTTATGTAGAACAGAGAACTACAATTTCCTAATCCAGGGCTCCAAGCACAGCCAGATGGAACACCATTTGCTATGTGTAATTTGTCGAGTTGTCTGTTCTTACAATTAGCGCAGAAATATGAGGAGTTGAGACAGTTGAGACTTGGAAAGGAGCTTCTAAAACTCACATTTCCTACACAACCTTCCTTTTGTCTAGTCTTTTCACAATGTAGGGAGGTTGTTTTGTTTTGATCAAGCAACATTAATCCAAACTAAATGAGAGAAGGTGTGAACTATCTCACAGCGACTTAATAACGGTTAATAGCTTTTTCATATAGTTGCTAAAAACACACAGATGGCCAGGAAGGTGATTACATTGTTTTTTTGTTTTTTATTGTCACCTACCTACAATGTCAAGGGTTTATTGCCCGGGATAAAACACACACACACACACACACACACAGCAATGTTTACACATGATTATGCAAGAGAAATCAGCTTCATGGAAAATGACAGGGACTGTAAAACACCCTAATGTGTCATTATATTATTAGATATTATATTAACTGGCTAGATACAAACAGCCAGCACACCTTGAACACCACCTTGAATAAACGAATCTCCGCTACAGGCATCGTCATTGGTGTGGATTGAAAAACGCTCTCGCCAGCAGAGATAACGAGATTATTCTGCCTCCATAAGCTGCACTTGTTTAATTGTTTTCTGGACGGCTACACCAGGCGCTTCTACACCCTTTTGTAATCACGTTAGGACGCGGGACCCTCTCTCGCAAAAAGCGGTCTCCTCCAAGGTCGCCATGGTGTCAGAGAAGGACGACTGCTTCACTGCCCCACCCGTCCGCCATCACACACAAACACACACCTCACGGAATTGATATAGCCTACATAGTGTAAAGTGGTCTGACTTTGGTTACTATTGATTGGGTGAATAAAGTTTAAGAGCTTATTTCCCAATAAGAAAACGCCAAATTGGACGGCCTTATGTTGGCACCACAACGGTGTAAAATTAGTTTTATTGTGTTTAAAAAAAAAAGTGAATTTTTAACTAGAGATGTTCCAATACCGCTTTTTCATTCCCGACAGCGATTCCGATACCTGACCCTTTCTGATTGTGTCAGTAAGTGTTTAGGAGATATGCGCCGCGCTATATGTGACTTATTAAGAATTTGTTGAGCCGACGGAAATGGGGTGTGTGCCTTTAAGAAAAAGACGCACGTACAGAGCACAGCACTACGGAATTTAGTTTAGACTTGTTAAGAGTGGAGCTGCATGTGTTTCTGACCACGTAGATAAGAGGAAGGCTGTAAAGGAACGTGGGGTGAATTAAACATCACTTTAACAAAGAAGAAGGAGCGAGTGAGATGGCTGTTTATTGGAATGAGTCAGGTCGACTCACGCACTAAGGAAAGGAGCTATAACGGATACCGTTGACTGTATGTGTACCACACATTCAAAAGTCAGTGTTGAAGTGACAATTAACTGTATTATCTATGTTTCGGATGAATGACAGCTGTGATTTCACTATATGAGAAAAGTTGGATGAGAAAAAAAAGAGGAGTATCGGATCGGTGCATGGACTCGCGTACTCGCCGATACCCGTCCAGCGTTTTGGGCGGAATCGGAGGCATTTCCGATACGGGTATTGATATCGGAACAACTCTATGCTTAACCTTTAAAACTGCACGTTATACCACGTCATAAAATACAACGGTGTAAAATACGCCGTGATGAAAGCTTATATTTTACACACACGTCTACAATGGGGCGTAGTTGTGACCCTTTTAGGCCTTCCGTAGGGAACATCACAGTGGAAAGATGGCCGGGCGTTTCCAGCCTGTAGCCGCTATACAGAGTCATCACGACGGACGGATATTGACGGGAAACCATGCAGGATAAATGGAGCTGTAAAGTCCAACAGAGTGGAAATCTCATTAACGGAAATTCACCCAGGCACATCACCCCGAGGTGACCTGGATACCTCTGGGTCGTCCGTACCCCCATTGCACTTTATGGCTGGGTTGGCATGTTAATGAGATCATAGTTGCGCTAATGTAACACCCATTAAATGTTTTATTTTACATGAGCGCTCACATGGCTCTTGCCCCCCACCCCCCCTGTCCAGGGCACTCTGTCATCGCTCAGGGTCCGGGATTGCGTCCTTAACCCCCCCCCCAGCGGGACAGTCTTTACTCATAATCCGTCTCAAGTCTGCCGTGAACACAAAGAAAAGAAAACAATGAGGTGATGTGGAACTGTCTGGAGACGCTTTGTCATCGACAAGCGCAGGGTTACATGTCATAAATGGAATGCCTCTTTGCATACTCGGCAGGCTTGAGTTGTTGTTGGAGGCATGCAAGAGGCGTGATTAAATACCGGTTTGCCGAAGGTTCTTTGGAACCAACGTCAGCACTCCCTTCCCTTCTACTGCCATGGCCCTGTACCTTTATAAAGACAGCGCACACAAGATGTCGCGCAGTTGAAGCCAAGCGAAGAGTGAATCATCTGTGTAAACCTTAAGCGGTGGACACCTTTTTTTGAGACGTCAGGAGACACTCCCTCTACTAACTCTCACTCTCCAGGAATAGAGAAGATGCATTTGGTCGAGCACTTGTGCCTTTTGGTGCTAGCACGTTTAGCATTCGGTGCAGTGAAAGAAACCAAAACCACAGGCCCGTCGACAGCGACAGTTCTTCAGCGAGACGGGTCGGCAAGCGTTGGAGAGACCATGGTGAGATATTTACTATGTATTGATTTTGCATGTCTAAACCGTGGACACTACTCTTTCGTTACTACTACTATTCGTTCTGTACAACAATACAGCTACACACAAACACAGACACACACGCACACAAATCACAAACAAGACAGCTCCACTTGACTATTGACATGCGTAGCCTGTGATTCACATGTAGGCTAGCCTAATGTGACAATAGCCTCAGCTAATGTCATGTTGCGCAACCAAGTGCAACGACTTGATTGTATCACATTAATCAGGAAATACAACTGAAGAGTTTCTTTGGTAGCGTTTGTCTTTTCTTTGGTGGATGACTCAACTTTCCTCTTGTGGAACTGGAAAAGACAATCCAGTGAATTGTTATCTGCTAAGTGCTTGTTGTGTTCTGCACATCCATATTCATGAGTCAAGACTTAATAACTGTACCTTCTGCTCTTGAGGGACTAATGAATGTTCATAATAAACCGATAATGAACCAGTTTCACTGTAAGCAAGTGGCAGTTGTAAAAAGCTGAACGTACTTTACAAGCGTGTTGACATTTTTTTGTCTCTACAATCTTCCACACAGGCGTCTCCATCCACACCGATCCTGCTTAAGCTTATTTACAAATCCTTGAGTCAGGAAAAAAGAGTTGACAGCAACTACTTAAACGCTGGAGTGCAGCAGGAGAGGAGGCTAGAGGAGATCAAGGAGGAGATCAAGGAGATCAAGGAGGAGCACAAGGAGGACGCAGCGTCCCGAACACGCAAGGAAGGCTGCAAATTCTTCTACTGGAAGTCTTGGACGGCCTGCTGACCCTCTCCTTAGCTCCCAAGAAGACCACGTCTGCTGCCACTTTAGATCATCTAACATGACTGTCTGTCGTCGTGATCCTAGACACATTTTTTATTTCCAGATTGTTTTACATTGTATGTGTTGAATATGTTGTTTGTTTTGTACAATGCTGTGGATGTTCTTTTAAGGGATTTAGATTTGACATGCTATGAAGTGTGACGGTTAGCTATTGAATCCAAAAAGCACACAATGCTTCCAACGGCGTTCTTAAATAGCACATCCTGCTCATTCATCGAGCGGTGTCGGTTAAGGGAAATTCAGCCAACCAAAATGATGTCCTCAAACATATGATTAAAGGGTAAACATTCCTGTCTTGCTTCCTGTGAAGCTGATGTTTACTGCTTCCCTACGTGGCCTGTAGTTTTCAGGATTCAAGCGACTTCAAGACAAGGTCCTTCGTCCTTATCTGACGATTTCAGCACAGCTGTTGTTGCTTTAGCGTCTCTGCAAAGTCCTTCTGTTAGTCTCTCTGGTGCATGAATGCAGTGTAACACTAAGCATTGGACTAGCCTAGCATGCCCCTTCGAAGCACTGTTCTATTTTGTATGTACAACAAAACAAAAGGTGCTGTATATAAATCATAGTAAATAGCTTAACGACACTAAATAATAACAAGCAAAATAAAAAAAGATGAATTGTAGTGCTTGTGTCTGTTCTGTCACTCCCTCTGTGTTTTCCCCGCTTGACTTCAGACCAGCAGAGGAGGCTGTTTTCCTCCATCTTGGACCCATGGAGTCTTATTCGCTGTGTGATAAATGTAGGCCGTGCACGTGATGTTTCTCAATGATCTGCTCAATAGACTGCCGAGGCAATGAAGCCGTGACGTTACACACGTTCGTCTCGCGCACATTCATCTCCTTGACGTCCCCTCTAATGTGATTCTATATTGCCGTGCGTGACTGTCCAGTGGAGGCTTTATAGTTGTGTTAAGGATGTGTGCGTGCGCGTGTGTGCTTGTACTATGTGTGTGTGTGTGTGTGATTGCATGTGTATGTGTGTGAGTGTGTGCGCACGGAGTGCGTGCGTACGTGCGTGTGCATACGTGCGTGTGTGTGCATACATGCGCGTGTGCGTGTGCGCGTACATGTGGGTGTGTGCGCATTTGTGCATGCTGTGCTTGTGTCTGTGTTATTGTATAGATAATTCATCAGAAACATCAGCACACCCGTGTACTTTGTAAACTGGTTATCTATTAAAGATGCATTGCACCACATTTTGCATGCATGTACAGTATAAGTGTGCATTTGTGGTGGTACGTGGTCGTGTGGGGAACAGAAAGGGGTGATAATAGATAGTGGTGGGGGTTCAGTCTGCAGTCCAGGCTGTAGATGGGCTTATTGCTTGTCCCAGGGCTATGGGGAATGGAAGGTGCAGCATCGTTATGTATCATGAACCACTGGCAGCAAATTTACATTCTCTTACTGCAGTCTGTATGTGGAAGTGGAAGTGTGTGTGTGTGTGTGTGTTGTATTGTGTATATTTCGTGTCTCTAGAGAATGAGTGAACCTACTTGCGGACATAAAAAATACAGAATAAACTGGAAACCACATATCCCCCCGATGGAATACGTGTGTGCGTGTGCGTGTGTGTGTGTGTGTGACAGAGAAGCGATAACCACACTCACACGCAGAACATTCAAGGTTCACTCGTCAGTTGAAATCTTTTCATTCTCTTTGGTTCTGTGCAACGCGTGTCGCCTTGACCAAAGCATCCCACTAATCCTCCTAACACAACAACACTCATCCACATGAAAACACACTCCTCTCCAACGCATAAGAGTTCATTTGGATACCAGAGACACACGAGAGCCGCCGCAAGCTCAGTGGGATCAAACGCGGAGAGCAGAGTCTCCATTTTGCACTCCAATTATTTTTAATGAGGAGGGCTCAGACGTGCTTCTTAGAACCAGGAGTTCCCTAGTTCCCTCCCGGGAAGCACCACGACATCCCCACGTTGGCAGCCCGATTCACAACAGCACTCTATGGGAGTTAGGGAGCGAGGGAGCTAGGGAGCGGG
>OMKP01079901.1:0-10444 GCA_900302375.1 Bathygadus melanobranchus
GCATGTTCTCCCCGTGTTCACTCGGGTTCCCCCCATAGAACCCCACAACAAAAACATGCAGAAGAACAGATTGCTCTTCGGTCCTGTCCCTGACTAGGACAGGACTGAGCGCTTGGACTTGGTCCCCGGGCGCCTTACTGATGGCTGCCCACTGCTCCTGGCTTTCCCTGGGGCAGGACGGTCAGGATGGGATAAACGCAGAGAAGGCATTCCACCGGCGATGCCAATAATTGCATGTGTGTGTGTGTGTGTGTGCGCCGCTCACAGTGTGTGGTTGAAGTGTCGACCGTGTGGCAAATAAAGGACGATTGTCCTCTGATTACTTATGTCAATCATCTGAGAAGGGGTATCTAAAAAATATTATTTATTCATATATTATTTACAATTTCATGTGAATTATTGATGTAATCAATGGTGAAGTTAGCCAGTAGGGTGCAGACCCCAGTCATTATAATAATACCAGTATTTATTAATTGAACGGATTACAAGCTGTACACATGTGAAGGAACACAGTAAGACATGTTCACTTAGTAACACCACAGACAACAGGCTTTTAAACAACTTTATTGAAAATACTGGGACAACAACACATGGTGGTACTAGTACTACAGTATAGTGTGGTGGTACTAGTACTAACATGGTGGTGATAGTAACACTAGGACATGACTAAGTGCTGTGGTCGGCCAGAGGGTCTGAAGAGGAGCAGCTTCAGAACGTCAACACGGTGCGGATGCTGCCATGGAAACACAAAACAAACATTAACGTCAAACAATTGAAGGGATAGAAGACATTTGTTGAAGACCAGGTCACAACACACGACCGTTTGGACAGTTACACCCAGCTACCTTTTCCCAGCGTGCATGAGGTCCAATCCCTCATTGATGGATTCAAAGGGCAGAGTGTGGGTCACAAACTCATCCACCTTCATCTTCTTGTTCAGGTAGTCCTCCACCAGCTTAGGAACACTCTCCACACTCTTCCACCCTGTGGACACGACCCCAACCAGGTTAGAAACACTCCAGCTGTAGGGTCACGACCCCAACCAGGTTAGAAACACTCCAGCTGTAGGGTCACAACCCCAACCAGGTTAGAAACACTTCACCTGTAGGGTCACGACCCCAACCAGGTTAGAAACACTCCAGCTGTAGGGTCACGACCCCAACCAGGTTAGAAACACTCCACCTGTAGGGTCACGACCCCAACCAGGTTAGAAACACTCCAGCTGTAGGGTCACGACCCCAACCAGGTTAGAAACACTTCACCTGTAGGGTCACGACCCCAACCAGGTTAGAAACACTCCAGCTGTAGGGTCACGACCCCAACCATGTTAGAAACACTCCAGCTGTAGGGTCACGACCCGCTTTACATTGAAGCTCTGCCGTAACCATGACGTTGTGATATTGTAGTTTTTTGTAGATATTGTAGTTTTGTTTTACTACATTTCGTGGCACGATATTCCATCCCAGCCCTACTTGACCAACTTCAAAATTGTTGTCCACATTAGTCAGTTAGAACCAAAAGGATGGGAAAATGGTCCAGATTGAAAAAGTGTTCCTTTAACATGTAAGAACAAGACCTGTTGGGTTCTAAAGGTTCTGACCTCCGAAGGCGGTTCCCTTCCACACGCGTCCGGTCACCAGCTGGAAGGGTCTCGTGGAGATCTCCTGGCCTGCACCCGCCACCCCGATGATCACACTCTCACCCCAACCCTTATGACACGCTTCCAGAGCTGCTCTCTGGGGGTGAGGGGTAGACAGAGAGAGGGAGAGAGAGACAGGGAGAGGCAGAGACAGGGACAGAGATTAGAGAGGAGATTGGTCTCTACCAGCCAGTCATCTGAGTGGCTAGGTTTCAATTGGCCAGTTATCTTCAGGAGTCAGTTTTCTATAGGCTGGGTTCTCCTCACCATGGTTTGCACATTGCCGATGCACTCAAAGGAGTAGTCGACTCCTCCCTCAGTCATCTCCACCAGCACCTCCTGCACTGGCCGGCTGTGGTCCTTGGGGTTCAAACACTCCGTGGCTCCAAAGTCCATGGCCTTTTCAAACTTGTCAGGGTTGATGTCCACAGCGATGATCCTGGTCGCTCCAGCAACCTTACAGCCCATAATAGCAGCTAGGCCTACGGCTCCCAGCCCGAACACAGCACAGGTAGAACCAGGCTCCACCTAGTGGAGAGAAGAGTTACACAGCCAGACACTTGGGCATGGACAGGGGTGTAGTGGAGGTGTGTTGCCAGGTATGTAGTGGAGGTGTGATACCAGGGGTGTAGTGGAGGTGTGTTGCCAGGTATGTTACCAGGGGTGTAGTGGAGGTGTGTTGCCAGGTATGTAGTGGAGGTGTGTTACCAGGGGTGTAGTGGAGGTGTTTTGCCAGGTATGTAGTGGAGGTGTGTTGCCAGGTGTGGAGTGCTAGGTGTGTAGTGGAGGTGTGTTGCCAGGTATGTAGTGGAGGTGGGACTGACCTTGGCGGTGTTTAGAGCAGCTCCGTAGCCTGTAGAGATTCCACAGCCCAGCAGACACACCTTGTCTAGGGGGGCCTTGTCATCCACCTTGGCCAGAGAGATGTCTGCCACCACAGTGTACTCTGAGAAGGTGCTGGTGCCCATGAAGTGGAACAGCTGCTTACCATTACAGGTGAAGCGGGAGGTGTGGTCAGGCATGAGGCCTCGACCCTGAGTAACCCTGCAGGAGACACAAGACAACGATGACCTGACACTGAACTACAGCCACCAGATAGAGATGTCAGTGTCATTGAGCAGACTCTTTTGGACTTGGAATCCAGACACAGGTCATTAAAGACCAGGTAGGGGTTAGACAGTACAGAGACAGTTCATTAAGGACCAGGTAGGGGTTAGACAGTACAGAGACAGGTCATTAAGGAGCAGGTAGGGGTTAGACAGTACAGAGACGGGTCATTAAAGAGCAGATAGGGGTTAGACAGTACAGAGACAGGTCATTAAGGACCAGATAGGGGTTAGACAGTACAGGGACAGGTCATTAAGGAGCAGCTAGGGGTTAGTTACTCCACCACCACGGAACCTGTTCTGTTCTAATTGTACCATCAGTGATATATTGTTGTCTCCCTCTTTTGACAAATGTGTTTTGTAAGTCGCTTTGGATAAAAGCGTCTGCCAAATGCCCTAAATGTAAATGTAAGTGTAATTACTAGGCGTTCTAATAAACAAAGTTGAATACAGTGTTCTTACCTGATCTTCTGGCAGAGGTTGGTTTTAGGGTTCTTACAGAACTTGCATTCACCACACTGGGGAACATACAATGGGATGACAGTGTCCCCTGGAGGGAGGGGGGTTAGTTCAGTAACCATGACAACATGGCAGTTTCAATGCTCAAACCAACCAATCCCTCAAGGTGATTGGCTGGAGATCAGCTGACCTGGTTTGAATTTGGTGACGCCCTCGCCAACGCTCTCCACTAGCCCCGCCCCCTCATGACCCAGGATGACGGGGAACACCCCCTCAGGGTCGCAGCCACTCAGAGTGTACGCATCCGTGTGACATACACCTGTCGCCACCATCTGGAGTAACCATGACAACAATATACTTGTGATGCTTGTGCTTTAGCTTGTGTAGCATCTTATCCTGGCTACCTGCTGTTGTACAGTAAGGAGTCAACCTAGCAACTGTAAGCTTGTAAACTTGTTCTGTTCTAATTGCACTCTACCTTCAGTGATATATTGTTGTCTCCCTCTTTAGACAAATGTGTTACTTTTTTGTAAGTTGCTTTGGATAAAAGCGTCTGCCAAATGCTCTAAATGTAAATGTAAATATACACCTACCTCAACAACACCTTACTATACACCTACCTCAACACTGGAGTAACCATGACAACACTTACTATAGTTGAATCCTATTTGTGGTGTTATGTTACCTTGATGCGCACTTCGTTTGCTCTAGGGGGCGCTACCTCCACCTCCTCCATGGAGAGGGGGCTACCTGCAGACCAGGCCACAGCTGCCTTGCATTTAATCACCTGCAGAAACACACAAGAGCTTAGTGCCTCCCATTCACTTTGTATGGGACCGCATGGAGCAAATAATTATGGGACGGCTCAGATCCTCAACCGGTCCCACCTCCCCTCAACCACCCTGACCAGACATTAACACCTCAGTGGGGCCATGAGCCAGCATGCTTTAAGACCTCAACCATCATCCCTGTCCCCAAAAAGCCATGGACCACAGGACTTAAAGACAACTGACCCGTCGCCCTGACCTCTGTGGTGATGAAGTCATCTGAGGAAACATGTACGAACCGAACCGAGACTTGTACCGTTACTCCTAACAGTTCTTGGTCTTTTTTCAGCTCGACATTCCTCTAGACGCTCTCACAACTGGTATCAAATGACCTATTAATTAAGAATGTATTTCAATACAATTCATTTTAAACGTACATGTGTTACGTTTGGGAAGCCCTGGTATGCTCAGGATCAAACGCCATGCAGGAGGACTTCATAAAGCCACCGGAAAAGGTCTGCTTAATATTTACTTGACACGTCATTCAAGCCTTTTGATGGTCGGGACCGAAAGTGATTGACAGCAACGCCCACGTGAAGTCTCCGGTCTGCAGCGACACATGTGGCCTCGGACCGCTTCGCTATTGCTGACCTCTTGTTAAGTCGTCTTATAACAAGCCGGTTTGTTATAAGACGACTTAACAAGAGGTTAAATAATTAAAAGTTATATTCCCGACCTCTTGTTAAGTCGTCTTATAACAAGCCGGCTTCTCCAAACCGACAAAGATTCACTTAATGAAATGACATCACTCGAAGAAGCCAATGAAGCACGCGGCAAGTTGGAGACACTATTGATCTTATTAATGTTATTCTTGTTAATCAGTACAGAACACTAACTCACATGTCCAGTAGTCGCCATGGCTCGAGCTACCGGAAACAAAGGTGGAGCAAGAAATAAGATGGAGGCAACCCGGAAGTGATTTAGTCGTTGGACCAATCAGGAGCAGCCTAGACAGCGTCACTGGTCAGTTTAATATTAATTAATATAGTTATGCTTACATTAACGGAACGTACAAGGAGTCGTACATGATACACGCAAATACGATGTCAACCAATATAAACAGATGGGTAACTATTCTAATTGTACCATCAGAGATATATTGTATATCTCTGCGTATGCTAAATGCCCTAAATGTAAATGTAAGGTACATTGGACAGTTGTAAAGCAAACTTTAAATTATGCAAGATGCTTTGGACAGTATTAAAACCAGTTTTAAATAAGGTACTTTGGACAGTACTAAAACCAGTTTTCAATAACACAAGGTACTTTGGACAGTATTAAAACCATTTTAAATGTGTACGTTGTACAGTATTAAAAGAAAGTTGTAGCGTGCGGAGGCGCTGTGCAGATGATCCACAGTATCAAAAGCCTGGTGCACAATGTTGCTTGTCTAAAAAATCAATACAATAATTTACAACTTTTAAGGCTGCTGCTTGTTTTTCCTAAAACCTGATTGGAAGTCAGATAAAATATTGTTCACTCACAAGGGATTCCAATACCTTAACCAAGACTACTTGGAGACAGGCCTATTATTGTTCATGACTGTAGGGTCACTGCCTTTAGTCAAGGGAAGAATGCACATTTCCATGTCAGAGGAATTTCATTGGTGTCCAGAGATTAAAAAGATGAGTCAATTAAGTCAATTGGTGCAATAAAATGAACTGCTGGCTTTAAGGTTCCAAAGGATCAGCACCCGCAGGTTCTCTCGTGGCTAGTCCCCCACTTCACAGCAAGGATGAGAGCAGTGGTTCTCAAACTAGTTTTACTGATGTACCTCCTAAGTAGCTCTTTAAAGTGAGATAGTCTTGGAAACATTTACCAAACTTGCTATATTACTATTCAGATTTACTCAATTGTATTAAGGTGGTATTCATTAATTTCCTTACGGTGGAAATATTTTACAGTAATTGATGGTATCTCCTGATTCCCTTCAACACAACAGGGCTTTGTTTTGAGATTCATGGAACGATGTAAGACCCTTTAATACAATCTGTAGCGAACACCTCACCCCATCAGCTCATGGTCCCCACACCATCGCTCTAACAAGGAAGTCATACAAATGTATAAACCCTGCAATACACATTGAGGTCAGTTTAGACCCATTTGAGAGGAAGAGGGTTGAAGCAGAGTGCAGTGTCCGTAAATAAATGTAACGTATAATACATAACTAACTTCCATAATAAATGTAATGTGTAATATACAACTAACTTACATAATAAATGTAACATGTGTAATATACAACTAGCTTACATACTAAGATAAAAAAAAAAAAAAAAAAAAGCAAAGCAGTTTATTAAAAGATTAACAAAAAAATGTCATTACTTTGCATTACAAACCTTTAAAATGTTTTGACAAAATACACAAGAAAAATTAAATTTCCTCAACTTTCAAAACAGGAAGCACTGGTCTTGTGTTGACAGCATACGAACATGTTCGATCCCCAGCAGTCTTCAGTTCTTCTGGTTGAGCATAAAAAGTTCACACGTGGTCCGTTGGAAGAAGTCCTTCAGTGAAGGGACAAAGAGACTGGACCTGTCCAGACGTCCACCTCACCTCCCACCTGACACACATCGTCAAGAGTTAGCCAAGGATAATAACTTAGAAGCTATATAGTTATATATGGTATTATATATTACCAATCTGTTTTTTAATAATGTGCTTAAAATGTGAGTGTTTAAAGGCATGGCCTCAAAACATCAACAAACCTCTGAAACCACGTCCACCTCCACCTCCTCTTCCTCTGAAGCCTCCTCCTCCTCCACGTCCAAAACCACCGGCTCCTCGCCCGAACCCACCTCCTCGGCCTCCTGCTCCACGACCTCCTCGGAAACCGCCTGACAAAGACACACTGCTTGAAACCAAACCTGGCGTGTATAGAACCTTACAAGACGTGGACCTAGAACATGTGTATACGTATATATATATCCATTTATAAGGGGTGTGGGCCTGTAATATGTAAGTCGCTTTGGATAAAAGCGTCCCCTTGACACTGCTGACATCCGGAACAACAGACCAGTATCGCTAAAACACTAGAACGTGCCATCTCTAACCAACTGTCCTCCTTCCTCTCACAAAACAATCAGCTTGACCCCCATCAGTCAACCTCGTCTCTGTCATCAGTGCTCATTCTACTTGACCTTCCTGCTGTGTTGACAGTGAACCACCAGTTCCTCCGCTCCACGCTGAACTCAGCATTGCTGGACCTGCGCTATCCTGGCTCACTTCTTACCTGACAGATCACACATATCAGGAAGGGCTCCTTGTCCAGACCCTGCCCTCTTGACACCAGAGTCCCTCAAGGCTCGGTCCTAGGACCTCTTCTGTTCTCCCTATACACTAGATCAGTGTTTTTCAATGGCACACCAATATCTCAAGGCACACCTGCATTCATATCCGGGATAAATAGCCTCTGGAACAAGTGTTATCACTCTAAACATTTATTTACTAATGCCAAATCAAATTTTACAAACAACTATATTGCTCATACATTTGAATTTCCAAGCATTTTCTTTTCAAGTCAATATTGCAATAATGTATGGTTGTCAGAAAATCCCACAGCACACCTAGACACTGTTTGGGACCCACTGCACTAGATCCTTAGGCTCTAATCACATCCAATGGCTTCTATCAACACATGGATGACACCCAACTATTCTTCTTTTCCCCTTTCTGACACCCAAGTCGCAACACGCATTTGGCAGACATTAGCAAATGGACAATGGACCTGAAGCTCAACCTTGACAAGACTGAGCTTCTCTTTATGCCGGGGAAAGACTGCCCCCACATGGACCTACTCGTCACTGTTGAGGACATTACAGTATCTTTCACTAACTGCGAGAAACCTCGACATGGTACTGGATGATCAACTGTGCTGCAACCCCAACATCACTGCAGTGGCCAGATCTTGTAGAATTGTTCTCTACAACATCCGCAGGATCCGGCCCTTCCTCACACGAGAAGCAGCACAGATCTTAGTCCAGGCGCTTGTAATCACCCGCCTCGACTACTGTAACTAGCACCTGGCTGGACTTCCAGCCTCCGCAATCAAATCTCAATCAAACCAGCGTATCTAGAATGCCGCAGCACGCCTTGTGTTCAACCTACCAAAGTTCCCCCCCCCCCCACGACCTCCACTGGTGCCCTGTAATCGCTCTGATCTATTTCAAGACATTGGTGCTGGCTTATAAGGATGTCAGTGGAACTGTCCCTCCTCCGAGCATTAGTCAGACCCCATGTCCCAGCTTGAGTGCGCCACTCAACTACTTCAGCTGGCCGGCTGGTACCACCATCGCTAAGAGCAAACAAACATCTCTCCACCAAATCACAACTCTTCTCTGTCTTTAAACCACAGTGGTGGAATGACCTCCTGACAGAGGTCAGGACAGCAGAATCACTAACCAGCTTCCACAAGAGACCCAAGACCCACCTATTCAGAGTTAACCTGGACTGCATATCTTCCCTCCTTACCCACCTCTCCTCCCTCCCCTCCTGGATCCCTGGCACTCGTATGTTCTGTCCATGAATCTTTTGTCAGTTTTTTCAACACTCATTAACAGAGTGCGCAGCTCGCTTGGATTATCATGGTATAGTTTATTATCATGGTATAGTTCTAGGTATCTAGGGACTAGCCCATCTAGTGACTAGCCCCATCTAGTGACTAGCCCCATCTAGTGACTAGCCCCATCTAGTGACTAGCCCCATCTCAGTGCTGTAGCAAATGTTATACAACTTTCGCGCGGAAGGCGCCAGTAAAAACAAGGGAAAATACACGTTTTAAGACGACGATAGTCGCATAATCTATTGGATTTTTTATCATTTAATGACCAAATTATTAGAATATTTGAAAATCATGACCCATCCCTACTTGAAACTTTCCATTCAAATCTTACTGTAGCATCAGTGATATATTGTTGTTTCACTCTTTCGACAAATGTACTTATGTACGTTGCTTTGGATACAAGTGTCTGCCAAATGTCCTAAATGTAAATGTATACACATAAATAAATATAAAGTCAGTGTTAACCTCCACGGCCCCCGCCCCGCCCTCCTCGGCCGCCGCGGGGGGGGCCTTTCTCCCCCGGGGGACGCGGCAGGAACCTCTGCAGGGGCAGGAGCTTCATGGGGTCGATGTAGAACTACAAACAGGAACACAGTTAACGAACGACCAATCAGGAACACACGTTAACGAACGACCAATCAGGAACAAGTCATGATGAGTAGATAACAGACATCCAGCAATCAGGAACAAGAAATACCTTGTAGTACATGAAGACAGCATAAGGAATATTCTAGATCTACTGTTACCTTCTGCAGCTTCTTAAACGAAGACGCCTTCATGTTCTCTGAGAGTTTCACTGAGAAATACTGTCAACAAGGTTAGGGAAAAACTTCAATAACAACGCTGTAATTAGTGACACACACACGATCAGGATGCAACTACACTTACTGTATCTTAACTATATATAACTAGATATTGGAACATTATTCTATACTTCGGTAAGGCCAACAGAGACTTTAAAGTTCAACTGGTTGTAATGAGAAGATTTATTAAATGTTCAGAATCTAGAGTTCTGTGAGACTTAGTGTCCCATAGTGGACCTCCCACGAGTCAGTTGAGGCCGTAGAGGCTGGGACAGGGCGGTGGAAGACACATGGACATACGAGACATGAGGTAAAGGATACAAAGTCTCGCAGCTGGCCGAAGATCTCGTCCACCTTGCCTATCTGCTCCTTGTTCTCCAGGTAGACCGGAGCATTGAAGTAAGGAACTTTATTGTCCTCCGTGGTGCACTTACACACAATGTCGTCCTCACAGGGATGGACAAACTGCCCCACCGCTGGAGGCAGAACACAACAAGTACAGTCTCAATACCGTAGCATACGCTAATAACTACGTTCTGTACAGTTTACATTCAAATTGATCATTTAGCGTACATTACTCAGTACATATTCTTTGTAATTGTACGCTTAATATGAGTCTTTTTCCATGTATTCCAATAAAGACAAATTAATGTCATGTTAAAACGAACAACTCATAGCCCAGTGGTGACAGAGAGAGAGGGTCTTATATCGTTTTGGAATGTGTAGTCAGAGTTAGGGTCAGAGTTCAGTTTTCTTTTTATAGCCCACACATTGTTTTGCGTGGGGAGCGGTGTACACAACTTTCAGGCCCGTTTTGTAAACGAGACCCCAGACCCGTAGCCCACTCACTCCACATGGAAGTGGCCCAAATGGGAATTGTGTGATGTGATTGTTCTGAAACACATCGGATCACACATGAGCAAAAGCATTGGATTTGTTCCACTTTATCTTGCAGTGTGAACGAGGCCTAACTTACCCACAACGTACTCTGGGGGTCCGTAGTCCTGCTGCCGGTTGAACCCTCCTCTCCCGCCGCCTCGGAACCCTCCACC
>OMKP01079902.1:9590-22704 GCA_900302375.1 Bathygadus melanobranchus
GGGGTGGGGGGGGAAGTCTGTCGATAATATATATGTCTGTCGATTATGCTGTCATGGCTTCGATTTTTCAAAAGAGAAAACTATCGAATTACTACTAGGCTAAAACCTGGACCCAGACAAAACTCGCTTTAGAAGAGTTAATGGTACCTGTTTTTGGGACAAAATGAGTTTCTGTCAAAGTCCGGACGAATACCTCAACAAAATAGGAAACCCGGTGTAACTACACTCCTCACACTTGCTGGTTTTCCCCCACAGGCTCTGTGTAGCCTCTCCCCCCTCGAAGTTTGGCTTGCAATGTCGAACTTCTGGATCCGAGATTACTTTACAGGCAACAGACATATTGATATATTACAGACATAGTGTCTCACATACGCTCTACTCATGATCGATCTATTACAGAACAAAAATACATGTATTCCCTTCTGGTGATACAAATGAAGACAGGAGACTAGGGGAGAGTGCAGCAAAATACATTTGTAACATTACATCATGGTCCCCTGTTTAGTGACAATCTGTGACAGGTTGATATCAAAGTTAAAAACTGTTAACTGACTGTCCTCAGCCCAAGACCCTTCATGCAACGAGAAGATCTGACTTCAGATCTGTGCTGCTTCATGAATAATATGGCAAGGATAAGGCAGAAAAGCTGCTTTTGACTTAATCTCAGAATCACAAACATGGAGCAGGAGAGACATGAAGTTCATTATGTCATGATATGTTTACCACAACAATACCGTGTGGCTACTTTATCATGAGATGATAATGAACAGGGCAGGATCATGAAATCCCTCCCTGTTCAATGTGATTAGGAAGCTTTGGGGCGATTAAGAGGCTCCAGACATTTGAACCTGATGATGGTAGCCTCTGATAGCCTTAACCTCATTATATTTACCCTGCCTTCAACTAATCCATTCCTACTGTATATCTAGGCCTACACCTCAACCTAATGGCTACCATCAAATTACAAACTGCAACCTACCAGAATCAAAAAGATCGAAGTTTGCACATACAATGATTTTTTTTTCATATATGTTGAGTATAAAAATACAAAATTAGGGAAATTCCTATTCTGTATTCAAAAAACCCTCTTCCAGGCCACAACCCCACTGGAATCTGTGTGTATCCAAATGTTCATAATACCTGAATTCTAGTCATGTGAATCCACTCAGGCTAGTCAAGTGTGTGTATAGCTGTGTGTGACAAAATGTCTTTGGAGACAGCTGAGGATGATCCATAACCAGGACAGCTGTAAGGACCTGGGGCTCCTTGTTAGCAGGGACGCTCACAGAGCCTAGCAGCTCAGTCAGGAGCTCACATCCACGCGTGGCTCCTGCTAGTCTACAGCACGGCCAGAGCCTGCTGGCTGACTACCACCGCCGGCTGCCTGGAGCTGTGTTGGATGACCTTCGCACATCGTCATGTTAGGGGATGTGGGCGGGGAAAGCGGTCCAGAATTAAACAATACATAGAGAAAGAATTCCCTGGATGGATTGACTCGTGGATATATTTTCTTTTATGAAGTAAATACCCGCAGTTGTGAAATGATTGTTTGATGTTTAAACGATGTTTAAACGATTATTCTGTATTATCATCGTGATGTCCGGCTACCTCTCCTTATGTCACTCCATCTCTCATATGCTCACCGGCCAAGATACTTCCAAGTCATCGGCCACTCCAGTCTTCCACCGCTAGGACTGAGTCTAATCCACAGAGGGAGTGTCCTGTATTTTATACCTTTCGGACGTTTCTACCTTACATAGCGCACGCTGACACTGCTCTTTATTCCTGGTCATGACCAGAGGACTGTGAAGCATCATGCCGGAACTCTCTTTCGACAGCTACTGTGTGTGTCTGATTTTACAACACACACAGCTGGCAATATCCCAAATTTTCTCTCTCTCTCTCTCTCTCTCTCTCTCTCTCGACTCCTGACATTGTGGCCAAGCCCCAATACAGATGGCCCCTTCTTACATCATCTTATGTATTTCACACGGCCTATATTGAGTCCACACACTATTCAACACTGCAGGCATGGGGTATAAATCAAACGCCCGGCACCAGGAGCGGAGCTTCCTTAGCATGGTGGCTGTGAGGTAACGCAGTTCTGTTAAAGTGCATTTAGAATACACGGCGCACAGTAACTCCCCCTCTATAATAATGACTATGAAGACGCTCTCAGGGCTGCCTACACTTCAGAACTAGTGTGAGAAAGCAGCAGGGCTCGTTCTGGACAAATCACACTGTGCTACAGGGAGGGGACACTAATGTGCCTGCTCTGGTGGATAGTTCCCAGGAGGTGTCAAGGTTTGGTGCTGGGAAAGCATATTTGAAATGAATATAAAGTATGATGGAAATGAAGAGACCGCCACATTGGCCATAAGCGGTTCCCAGCATACATACAGCCATGGTATGGATCTCTTCATTAGAAGGTGTAAAGGAGGTGAAAGGATAGAGAGTGTGTGTGTGTGTGTGTGCAAGCGTGTCATTTAATCAGGACTCAGATAAGTCAGTCCAATCGAGAATTAACCTTCAAATACTTGGTGTCACGGCAAGCAACCAACAGATGCTTATTTAACAACATATGTGACCGCCTACTGTGTCTACTCATGGAGCTAATTATTTGTACACATGTCTATCTAGTAAAAGGCCATATAATATGAAAAGCTTTGTCGAAAAACAGGATCTTGTTGAGTTGCCCACATTCGATGCACAGTCTAATCTAGCCATGTCCATCCATTCAAATCGACCATAGAGGTTAAAAACGAATTGGTCTCTATACTGGTGGGTGGTTCTCTAATTATTTCGCAGGCTGTGCAGCTGTCTTTACCAAGAAACAGAGTCACCCAGTAGGAGAAAGGAGAGGGGAAGTCTCCTGCAGGGCTTTGCCTAACACACCGCTTTGCTAATTACAAGCACTTTGTCAGCGAGGAGTCTTACAGCTTACCTTGCGAGGCAGCTGGATTCGCGAGATCACATTCACACTTGCCAGAGTCCGTCTTGCCAGTTATCCAATTGTGGCCGAACTAAAAGTGGTTCGGACCAATCAGCGTCCTATGAGGAACTACTGGCAGCTATGTTTGGTGACAGACAGATGGTTCAGCCAATCGCCTGCCAGGTATTTTTTTGAAAGTGCCAGCCCTTTTCCAAACAGTTACAAAGGACGACTTCCTAGATGGTTCTGTGTAACAAACCATCTGGCTCATCAGGTTATCAGACAGCTGGACGGATTCAAATATATGTTTAAGTGTAAGTGTGTGCATGCGTGTGTAGTGGGAGGTGTAGATTGAGAGATGACTGTCAGGATGCAGACTGACAGGTACATTTCATGCTAGTCTAAAAATGGACCAGAGAGACATGGGCAGAGGCTTAGACATTGCTTAACCTTGGTCTGCCCTAGAGTGGAACTGATGAGCAGTCTACGAGACCGCTACGGCAGAACCTGAAGCAGTCTTCAGGATCAACTGAGAATGTACAGAGGGTTTACCTTGGAAAACAATGGTTACATGGAAAGAAAGACAATGTGCATATCTAACTTGTCTTTCAGTTTGTAGTGAATTTACTTTTAGGCATCAAACCGATGCAGAGCTTGGACATTAATCAGTGGTTTCTTCTTACCCTAACCCTCACTGAAATTATGTTTTATTTCACAAACCAATCTAAATTCCATCCTGTGTTGTATTTGACTGAATGTACAGCACAATAATTAATATTTTAGTCAGCAGGTGATATTGTGATTAATTCAGATTAGCTAAACTTGGGTTAGGGTAGGACATAGTCTTAGTCTTAGGGTCTTAGTGCACAGTACTTTCTACACTCCGACACACATTTCTTCCGATTCCACAGATGGTCATGTTATTCATATTAATTTGGTATTTCATTTAAAATGCATTCATTGGTCATTTAGGAAGTAGAATAATGCACTTCAGAGGAGAGCTTAAAGCAGAACACAAGACATGGCCACTTTGTTTAATGAGGCGTCAACTTCATGAATACAAATATAAATGAATATACAACCTCAACATCGCTCCCTGGCGTGAGTGACATGTGGTTGTTTCTTGCTGCTCTTCAAGGGAGAAGAGAATGAAGACAGAAGGTTGGTATGACTGAAACAACACACCTGTAGGTACTTGTCTTAATGATGCTACCCGACTCAAACAGATCATTTTAATATAGTTTGCCAAGTAGATGTAATTTGAACAATGCAACTGACTGCCCTTACTCGCGTATCAGTGTGATTCATTCGAATCCTCTGACGCTGCAAATTAAACGTGGTGTTCTGCATTATCATGCTGCAGTCTTCAGGGACTCCACATCACATTTGCAATGACAATCACACACACACACCGTGTGTTTTTAGTTAAATAGCCCACTAGAAATACACATGGAACATCCAAATCACACTTAATATTGTAAAAAATGGAATCCATGTGGTTTTATCTGCAGCTTATTACAGGTAATTTCAAACAAACCATTCCCAAACCGAGCTTCATACTGCGGTGTACAATTACCCCAGGACATTAGGAGCTCATCTTCTAGTCACTTGGCAGTAAAAGCACACAGCAGCCAGGGACACACAGCACACACAGCTGGGACAGGGTGGAATACATTATAGTAATGCAACTATATTTAGGTGGAGGTGTGCAGATTCAAACGTGGAAAAGGCAGGGAAAGAAGCCAAGTCAGCAGAATAAAGCTGTCTTATGTGTTAAACGTGCATTATACAAAGGGGATTGTACATGAAATGTTGGGAGGGTGGAAAGGACTTGTTTTCATACACACATAATCCAGGGTCAACGCACACACACACGCACGCACACGGTCTGAACAGAACTGTACTGAAAACACTGCTTCTGTGAGTCCCGATTGTTATTCAAAACACATCCTATGAGGTAATTGACGTTATTAGTCATAACTCGGCAAGCTATTATATCGGCCAGCATTTTAATCCTGCTGATTAAAGACCTTTGAGGGCCCACAGTCCTCTACTTCACTCAAAGGTTGTGTGCATGTGTGTGTGCTTCTTTGGTGATCAACGATTTGGTTCGGAGCCCAGTGTGTGAGCTTTGACCCAGATCAACGACAGTGTGGATATCAATATGTGCATTATGGAGTCACCCTGTGTGTCTTGCGAGAACATTGACATGTCACAACTAGTAACTCCAAAAAAATAAACGTCCAACTTTTAACTGTCTTACTTCTCTCCGACATATTAAACTAATATCTACAGTTTACCTCAGGACTAATCAGGTATTAAAAATGACACCGTGAGTTATTAGGTCAATGAACCGTCCTCTGGAAGGAAGGGTTGACAATTTAATTAGCACTGACTTTAATTAACACCTTATTACAACAAGGTGTTTGTACAAATACATTAAGAACATACTGTTTTATTGGACTAATTAGTCCTTCATCAAGGGGATGATAAGCGCAGTGACAGTCATGTACCACTGGAGTGAGGCGGTTCCTTCAGCACCAAGGACAGAACACATTCTCCCAGCATGCAACACTCCCACTCTATTGTCCATCAATGGTAATACATTGCTTTACTGTAGGCGGCTTCTAAGAACACAATGTACACACAAACACAGCGATGTCGATGCGTGCTCCGCGTCCATTCTCTTTATAGTGATTGTTCATCATCATGCGCTGAAATAGAATCATAAAGATTAAATATTTGACGACACTTCACACATAAGCACTCCAGAAAGTGAAGTGCCAAGTCATGACTCCAGTTACTGCACGCTGCATCGTATTACCCCTGGACGCATAATTGAAATATTACATCTCGAGACTAATGTACATGACAATAAAAATGTCTCACACACACACACACACGATTTACAAGGGCCTATTGAGGATGACAAAACAGCGCC
Source organism: Bathygadus melanobranchus (assembly GCA_900302375.1). Taxonomy (NCBI): domain Eukaryota; kingdom Metazoa; phylum Chordata; class Actinopteri; order Gadiformes; family Macrouridae; genus Bathygadus; species Bathygadus melanobranchus. The sequence goes on from OMKP01079902.1 coordinate 15,464, forward strand.
CTGAGAAGGATGCTCTGCATCACTGTACTGTCTCTCGTCATCTGGCGTCGTTGATTTAACATGTTTTACAATCCACGCTCTAATCCAGACAAAATAGTTCACTTGATTTAACGGAGTCCCTAATTTGGAACACATAGCTACAGCAGGATTAGTGTTGTTGAAATGCTGTCAAAAAAGCACACAGGCATCTATGAAATACAAACAGAATTATACATATATTATTATTATTATTATTATTATAGAGAACTAGCACTAGCACATATAAATATGTAAATATATTCTCCTTTACCAGTGACCGCGTTTGTGCGTGTGCGTGCGTGCTCGTGTGGGTGCGCTCGTGTGTGTGCGTGCGTGCGTGCGTGTGTGCGAGACACAGGCTTGGCGTGGACAGTCGTACTCTAAGCTCAAAATCAACATCCCGGTCTGCTGTGTTGTGACCCCTCCCGGGGTCACGGTGGAGGAGGAAACACATGCCAGAGACACTGTTTCTACACACAACCGTGAGAGCTCAGGCGGGCTGTGTGACTTATTTTATAACAAATGTAACACATAACATCACTGACGGATAAGAACGTGCAAATATGAAGTGTGCACCACGCACACTACATAGACACAGGTCTTTAGTCGCTCCCAATTGAAACGCAGTATCTAGTGTACTGGTAGCGCTGTATTCATCCAATCAGCTCTATGTGTGTGTGCGACCGTGGTTCCTCAGTGCCTGTGTACCACTGAGCGCACCACACTGTACTGGGCGTGTCACTGGGGCCACTGAGGGGCAGGCATCATTAAGCATTGACAGCATCCATCAGGGATGATGGACACCAAGACCGCGGAGGAGAGCTAAAAACAGCGCGTCTGTTAGCTGACACCCATAGTCTCGGGTTACTCGCAGTCTGACAGCCCTACTGCAGCATTTCCTCTTCTCTCCTCCCCTAACTTCTACGCTAATCTTTCTCCTCTCTATCATCAATGCTCGCCAGCAGTCTTCTCTGGCGGCTCTGTGGAGACCGGCCTCAACATTGACCCTCTGTTCCAGTGGAGATCCCCTAGTCCTGGACTAACGGTACAGACAGACGGTCTGCCTCTGCTTCTGGAGAACAACAGGCAGAACTCCAACACCCAGGAGGGAATAATGTAACTTTTTTTTATTTCCCTGGCAAATTAAATAACTCCATATAAAAACAACAACTAAAACATGACTAAATGGTATTGTGTAAACTCAGCGGCGAGACATGTTCTGCCAAGAGGCTAAAACAATAGATTCAATAGACTCGGCTTCCACTCCGGCCCTCGGCGGTGATTTAGACGGACAGTATAACAGATCACATCACTCACAATTCCCTCAATAGACTGAGTAAGGATTCTCACACACACACACACACACACACAGACACAGACAGACCATAATCCCAAACGACCACACCACATTCTCAGTTGACCCTCCCTGAGCAACTTGGGCAACACTGGCTTCACATAAAGCGGGTGGTGTGACATTGTTTACGTCATCCACTATCGGGCGCCTCTGCACACAAATAGACGTCTGCACCACTGGCAAATAAAATCCGGTATACTCCGGTTTGCCGTTGTACTGCGAAACAAAACATGTTACATAATGATGTTGATGTGACCCCCCCGTGAAGCAAAAATACTTACAAAACGTTTTCGATTGCACAGCGGCGATGATGTTTGAATTAAGCGAACCACGCTGTGCTGTACTGCGAACGCCAAATGGGATTTTCTTCGTACTTCTAGATGGGGGTTATACTGCTCATTAGTTATGTGTTCACGTGTGCTGATGTTTCACGAGTGGCGTGCAGTATTACTAATATTACACATCGGTATGCATCGGTCTCTGGTGAACGATGAGGGGTCTGTATGGAAGAGATTAAAGCCATCCTCAGCAGGTCTACAGTCATCTCTATGGACCAATGACTTCTGGCATTACTTTACTCAGCATGGCAGATACAACACAGATTTTTCCCTCTCACCACCCACTGGTGTGGTATGTAAAATACTTGTTATATTGGTTGGTCAGGATAATGGGGTTCATTTTAAAGTGCATGGAAATCATATTCTCGGAGTCAACTCTGATTCCTGGTCAGCAGTAAATCTGTTTATAGCTTATTCTTCACTAAAACATACACTATGGCCTCTCTCCTACCAGGTATAGTGTTTTGAGTGCCTCTCCAAAACGGAGCATAATTGTATTGTGGAGCTCATCCACTCGCTCTGGAACCATGGATACAACATTCAGCTGGCTGGGTCAGATCCCTCAGGGAATCCTCAAGTCTTCCACAGCGAGAGGATAACAGACGTCTTTGTTGGCTGTAGTTTTACGATCAGAGACTCTTCTGCCGCTCACGGAGGGAGAGTCTCCGACAGCCAAGAAAGTCACACCTGGCGAAGCACAGCTTTTACAACACACCTTGCTGTGAAGAACTACAAACAAGACAGACCCACAAATCCTGTCCTGTGTGTGTGTGTGTGTTAAGTCCACTTGTTTAGACAGTCCCTTTATCTGTACTTCCTAATATTTGGTTCTTACGTAGGTTTTTATTAGTTTAGGCTTTATTTTGTATCCTAAGACTATTTATTTTGTTTTACTTATACTAATACTGAGTGTTTTCATTTGATCCTCACATTTGGTTTGATGAGCTTTGTTCCATCTGCTCCAGTTTCTTCCTTTTATCATGTAAAGCACCGCCTTGTAGCATATGTTTCAAAAGGTGCTATATAAAATCATGTTAATATTTGTAACGATGAAGAAGAAGCCAAAACACAAGAAAAAAGTTTACAAAAAATAGCCAGATAGGTGTAACGGGGTCTACAATGTCCAGAGGCTAGCGATACACACTACACCACTAATTCTAGCTGCTAGCACTCTGTTGTGGAGGAGTTAGCGCAGTAAAACCTAATTTATAGTCGCAGTGCGTGAACCAAAAAACGCTGCACAGGCTTCGTACGGCGATTTATGAAGCGCCGCGAGCAGAATGGGTGAACCGCCCGTCCGCAGCTACGCCATGGCGAAACGGTGACTATAAACGGCGTGGCGGTGCCTGTCACGACTGTCCGCGCACAACGCATCACGGCGACTATAAAACCCGCTTACACTCCTGATGGCTTTAAGATTCCTTTAAATCAAAAGACACCCACCACTACTTAGTTTTGTGATTTGAGCTCCGGCGATAACTGCCAGAGGAAGAGCGGCGTGAGAAGTCTTTCGAACGTGAACGTACGTTAACCTTTAACGACGTTCAGCGCGTCATCGGACACACAGTAGGTCAGATTCCACGGGGACCGGAGACAACGGTAGTTACAGTATGTCTAATCCCGGGTTGCTCGACTTATTGTGGAGACCCCCCACCCCCCTCCACCGTCTCTCTGCCCTTCCACTTCACCTTTAATCTCTGCCCGCCTCTTGGCCCACACTTCACACTGACGCACTTCCATCTATTACTTACGGCTTTCCAATTAAACTCAGTAATGGGTTCACGACCTCCTCGTCTCACCCGACACATGCAATTATGTAGAATATAGTATAGGTGACCGTAATGTTTTAGGTTATTATCTTGAGTTACCTCATCTTGAGCTTGACTTACTATTCCACGTGAATCCCTATTTAATATGTCAGTAATTAGGTGACATGGGCAATTTGTGTATGCATAATATACACACACGCTGTGTTTATACAGTTAATACAGTGCACTCATAAAGGAGTCAAACCCGTTCACTTGTTCAGGATGTGGTCAAGAGGGAGTTAGGGAGGATATTGGAATATTCTTAAGACTGACAGGTGAAGCTTGAGCAACAACGCCGATAAAACAAATGAAGACAAACAGCCACAGAGGGACGGCTTATTGATTCAAATAATAATAGGTGCAAGGTTTTCCTTCCATTCTGGCTCATTAGCAGTCCACAGAGTACACAGGCTTAAAACATAGAACAAGCACACCAGGTAGCCGATACAAGTGTTATTCAAATCAAAGAAACTGACCGATATAATGTATCTCTCTTCTCTGAAACAGCAGAGCGAGTCATACTACTGTGTGAGTAGCTGTCCGTTTAGGAATGCAGAGATGTTATCAATGTGAAACCTTTCAACTTGCTACTATGTTGAACGAGTGAAAATTGCATTTTGCCATTCACCCGAGGCTCAATAATGACACTCCCTAGTAGACTCCTAGTCTCTGGAGAGAGGTCTTGGAACTTTGTGCGAAAATACATCAAACTGACCAGTGTAAAGGTTTTGAATGTTAAGACAGAAGACGAGTGGAAGCAAGAGAGCAAGACACCGAAAGTAATGTTAAATCGGGGGTGGTTTAAAAGTGAATAAAGAAAGCCTGATAGTTGCTCACCTCAGGGCTATTATGGGATGGCTGCTCCACAGAAACTTACTGGGGAACACAAATCAATTTGGACATGGCCAGGTAATAGATGTCAAAAGTGTTTTCCTCAGGAAGGACCCTGTGTATTCAGCATGGAGTCCCCAGAGCTCTGATTGGCTGGATTCAGGCCCCTGCCTGCCCACTGATTGTTCTTCAACGTGTCATGTGATGATGGATCGGTGGGCTTTCAGTCTGCTGTGAAATACAATCCTATATCTGACAGACTTCATTTACTTCTGTCTTGTTTTCCAACATGTAGCTAAACATATAGCTTAGCGTCAACGAGGTAAGAGATCACAACTGGTCTTGCGAGCATTAGAATTCATCCCTCGCAAATGCTTTCCATGAATCAAGTGCAATTTAACACTTGGTCACAAAGCAACACAGAATTAAGTATAAATATGTAGAGGCATTAACCACATAAATCTCTGTTTAATCTCAGATCAAAGCAGAGGTTTAGTTTTAGTCCATGTCAATTCCCAGAGGGCACTCAGTGGGGTTTAGAGGTCACAGAATAAAATTACACACACACATGCACATACAGATGAGGCAGAGCATCAGACAGTTATGATTAAGATAATTGCATCAATCATGTTTTGTAAATGCTGAATATATTTGATAATATTCATAAAATATGCACGATGGGAAAAATCTATGCGCTGGTGTCACTGTAAATATCCAGCCTGTAGCCTTGATGTCTGTGGTTCTGTTGAGGATCCATGCAATTTATCACAGACTAATAAGGCTTAAAAGTATAGTGTGAAATATGACATACACTCTGAAAAGAAAGATTCTGTCTCCAGGACCCGCTAAACCCAGTAAGGAAACAAGGACCAGAGTCTCTGCATTCATTAGCTACGTTTGCTACAACCTCCTCGCCACATTTTGTGAAGAGATTGAACAGAAATGTAATTGAAAGCCACAAACTGAACGCATCAGAGAATATATGATACACGACTGACGTGAACTCCAGCAAACAGCGGAGGAAATTCATTTAGAAGTGTCTAAGAAATGTGTTTGTATTTGTTTTGGAGCTACGGCTCAGCTACTGTATACACCTTGAAATACCACTGAGAACTTGTCAAACCGGGCTTACTCCAAAGACAAGGTGGTGATCAAGTGGCTGCTCTGATTCACAAAGCAACTGCCAGCTGTTCAACTAATTACAATAAGAACTCCAATATCATGAATAATAAATACATATTAATATAGAACTATATGTGGAAACCCGCCAATTGCACATGTATCATTGAAGAGTAATTTGTATATACTAAATCGCAGTGGGGTTTGTGTACCGCAGCCAAATCTGTTCCCTGTGAAATGATGTTTTCAAAGGCGGAACAAATGCCCTCCAATATAAGATCTGCATCTGATCATCATTTATCACATTAATAACATCTCCCAGAATTAGAAGGGAGAATCAATGTCACTTTCAATAACATCAGGGGAAATCAGCAGCAGGGAAAATATTTTAATAAATGAGACGCTGGCGCTTCCGACCATCAATCTTAATCATGTCTCCAACACATTGGCTTCATTATGGCAAAGGCAAGGTAGGTTGAGGTTTGGAAAGAATCATGTTAGATTAGTCAGACGGACATGCGGCTGGTGGCAGGTTAACGTTCAAGCTAGGTTAGGTAAATGTGGTGTACGGTGTGTGTGTGTGTGTTATAGTACTGTGGTGTATTAACTAATCAAGGCCCACAGGTTAAACCAGCAGGTGGCACTAGCTCAGGAGGCAGAGACGGTTGTCTGGCAACCGGAAGGTTGCTGGTTCGATCCCCGGCTCCGCCTAGCTAATTGTCGATGTGTCCCTGAGCAAGACACCTAACCCCAACTGCTCCCGACGAGCTGGTTGTTGCCTTCCATGGTTGACACCGCCGTCGGTGTATGAATTGGTTAATGTGAGGCAATAAGATAAGATAAGATAGAACTTTATTAATCCCGAAGGAAAGTAAAGTAAAGCGCTTTGGATAAAAGCGCTATATATATAATCATATATAAATAATCAATTTACCATTTAAAGCCATCACCACACACACTCAGGGAGAGCGCTAGCATGTACCACCTGCTCTATCTACAAACGCTGCAATAAACCAGTTTAATTCAACGCCACTTTTAGTGACAACTGCTACAGTAAAAGCCAGGTTAAGATAGCTTACAGCTAGATACAGCATGTTTAACCAAGCCTGTGTAGCCTACATTAGAAAAATTGTGAATGGGTCCCCAAGCCTCCCCATGCAAGTCACCAGACTGATAAGTGGAACCTGCTCATTTGTGGCAGAGGTCTCCGGCTCCACTCCACAAATGTTTCTGGAATCCTTAGCACTTCCATGTTTGTATGTCCTGACACTTTGTAGGATCCTGTATGCTGGTATGTCCCGGCACTTGAAATACAACTTAGCTTGTGTAGCATCTTATCCTGGCTACCTGCTGTTGTACAGTAAGGAGCCAACCTAGCAACTGTAAGTTTGTAAACTTGTTCTATTGACCTGGCAACCAGGAATGCTTGTAACTTGTTCTGTTCTAATTGTACTGTACCTTCAGCGATATATTGCCGTCTCCCTCCCTTCGCCAAATGTGTTGCGACAAAAGACGCTTTGGATAAAAGCGTCCGCCAAATGCTCTAAATGTAACGTAAATGTTTCCATCCTCGTTCCTCATTGCCACCAAACAAATGAGTCATCCAACAAACGATATTCTGGTTGCACAATGGATTGCAAAAGGCACTGGCACATTGGATTGCAAAGGAAATTATGAATGCAGAAGTTGCACGCACACAAATGTAATGTAAATGTACACTGATGCAATGAAATGTAATTCATCACCACACTGTGACAAATTCAAACTGTATCT
>OMKP01079903.1:0-21236 GCA_900302375.1 Bathygadus melanobranchus
CTTAGTAAACAGTTCTAATTGAGATTATTATTTTTAGACTTACCAGCAGCAGGATAGTATTTAGTCTCCTATTTCAAAACAAATGTTAGTAAGGCTAATGTTCATGCTAGAGTGGTTGGGACTTAGTAAGTCCCAAAGGGGGGATATATGGGAGAATTTTACTATACATTTAAGGGAATTATAATCACGATCTTGTCTGGTTATGCTAAATGAATTAACTAAATGTGGAGAAAACACTGAGAGGTGATATGCTTTTATGTTAACTCCTAATATGTACCACCAATAAGTAGTCTCCAGAGATAACTGTTGTGGCCTGGTGCCAGTGAGTCTGGGTAGAGACGGCCATATATCACATTCAGATAAGGGAGATGTTTGGTACCAGTGAGTCTAGGTAGAGACGGCCATACATCACATCCAGCTAAGAGTGAGAGATTTGGAACAGGAAGGCCCTATAAGGAGAAATGTAATGGGAGCCTTCTCTTGACTGTGATTGTTTGAATGTAAAGATACATAGGATGTGATTGGTCAAGAATTGGGGGATGGATCCATAGGATAGTGGTGGATAACAAGTGTGGTTTTGAGGGGCAGCTCTTTGTCAAACAAGCTCAGACTCTTATGTTACTTGTTCCAAGTGATAATAAAAGTCTTATCTTTTCATCACTTCTGCTTCTCGACCTCTCTCATTTTTTAAAGTAGTTAAGTGTTGTTTTTCCACAACATACCCAGCAATGTCCTGGCACACTGTAGCATCCTGTATGTTAGTATGTCCCGACACTTTAAATAGTACTTAGCATTGTGTAGCATCGTATCCTGGCTACCTTGCTGTTTTACAGTAAGGGGTAAACCTAGCAATTGTAAGCTTTTAAAGTTCTATTGACCTAACAATCAGGAGTGCTTGAAAATTGTACTGCCTCTTTCAACAAATGTACTTATTGTAAGTCACTTTGGACATCATATCAGTTATTAGAAATGACCCAGTGTCCTTATTAACAGATACTTGGGACAGTGTAAAATAGACTTTTACATCTCCTGGTTCAAGCACACGGCCAGACTCTCTGCTCTTCTTCGCTGCTCATACTGGCCGGAACTGGTATGACGATATGAATGCTTGCGCTCACCTGCAGGGTACTGAATTTCCGGAAGGACAGCTCTGCAGGGTAGGTCAGAATCACTTTACTGTTGTACGAGTCTTCTCCCAGGTTGGAGAGGGACACAGTTACGGTCAGCACGTCATCGATGCCGACTCGAACAGCAGAAGAGCTGGTGAAGGGGGAGGGAGGAGTAAGAAACAAGCTAGCAAGCGTACTGTGTTGGACATGGGCCCGTAACGTAGGAATAGACCCTTTTCACAAGAGAAAAACACAGGTGTAGCTCATAACATTAATCATGGGTTTGTTCGATTTAGGTATGGAAGTGCACCAGTAGGCCTATAGACACAGCTAGTCGAGTAAATAGATAGACAATGTTAATGTTAAAATGACAGGAACAGGAAGTAACTTTACCCTGCTATTGATGTTCTGTGAAAAGAGTATTATTAAGTTTCTTGTGTGGACGTGAATTTCGATGATCTGACTTGATTCACCTGGATGTGCAGCCTTTCCTGGTCGTTTTGCAAGAGCATTTTCATTGCCGTATAAGGTCAAAGGTTGTTTCTTCTGTTATTTTGCTTTTGAAACAGAATTCAACATTCAACACATCTGTGGCATGTGTGTGGCTGGTTTAAGCAGTCTAACCTAGCCAGAGTCACTGATTGATTGGTTTGGCTGGGTGAGGCTGCACACCTGTGCCTAATCAAGGCCCACAGGTTAAACCAGCCACCACCACACACACTCGGGAGAGCGCTAGCACTGTTACTATCTGCTCTGTCCATTTCAATTGTTCAAACCTTACAATAAACCGGATTCTTCACCTTACAAAGCCACTTAGGTGGCATGTGCAGTCTTGTTTGCCACAACATCATCTCCGACTCTTTTATCCCCTCTTCACATTTTCCCATACACCCTTCTCCCTTCTGTGTTAAAACAACGCAAGTTCACTCACCCACTGAAGTTGAAATTGACTTTGAGTTCATCCACACACACATTGTCGCAGTTGATCTTAAAGCCTAGCTGTGTGGGAGGAAGGGGGCGAAGGAAGTTGTTAAAAGGTACATGATATAAAATTCTGCTGTTGACGCCACAGGGCACCAGGCAGATGTTTTTTAATCTTACACCATATCCCCCATGTATGTACGCAACAACTCATGTTCGGTTCAACACAACATTGCAGGACTTCAGACCCATCAGATTAATAAAGCCATCTTATCTTGCACATGGAACTAGATGTCTAATGCATAGGAGTATTTGGGGTGACATCAGGAGACAAGATGCCTCCATGGGAGGAATGGGTGGTGTGATGGGAGCATACTGGATGGTAGGTGGTGGTCTTGGCTTGCTGGTCCAGAACGGGCCTCAGGTTATTGCGGGAGGGAATGCCGTCAAAGGAGAAGGTCAGCTCATTAAACAACACGTTCAGAGAGTCATCTGGACACGGCTGCAATGTGACAACAGGCAGGTTACAAACATGTCCTTAAAGCTGCTGCAGGTCAGTTGTAAAGGGAAAGAACAGAATAGAGCTCTGAGAGAAAACGTCTCCTCCCTCTCTGCTTGGTCCCTCCCTAAGTTTCTCTGCCATCGTGGCGTCTTGCATTTCATGACCTGTGATTGACAGATGAGATGGATTCCCTGAACCCATCAGGGAAAAGATGCCCTGATAGGTCAGGAATTATCCGGAAGCATTCTAAGATCTAAATTGTCTTATACAGAAACTCAATACAGATATTCTCCCAGTACATTTCACTGACTAATAGCTGATGGATGTCATTGTCACTGTCACTGTCATTTCTAACAAATTGCACTAAAATGAAAGCTCTTAAATCTTACTGACAGCACCATTAAAGGGGAATTGTCACTCTACTATTTCCTAATATAAGATTATACTGCTTCATATGCGTGTTGTGAACCCTTTACATTTAACTACATCAATGTAAAGGGCCATTGTATAAATGATCGTTGTGAATTAGCACATTTCAGCAGAAGCGCCGTTCATAAAAATGGCACCCAAGAAGAAAACAATTTGACTGTGGAGCTTGAAGTGCTCCTTTCAGAAATCGATCAAACACATAGCAGTGTCATTAGATTCATTAGAGCACATGCTAAGGTAGAGGAAAAATATCCAGTGCCGTCAATGTGAAAAAAACTCTTATGTTAAGATCTGTGTGTCCACGCAGTTGTTATTACTACTGCAAACCAAAAACATAAACTGCACAAGGAAATCACAGAAAAGTTGAACCATTGACGCCAATGGTCCAGGATTTGCGTTCTCCATTGGTTTGATTTGTAAAAATGCCATAAATGGTCAAAATTGTTGATGAGTCACAGACTGGGATTATTTTCACGACACACGTATGAAACAGTAGTACTCTCCTAGGAAGTAGCCGAGCCTGATAGTTCCCCTTTAAGCCATCGTATGTAGAGCCAGGCCATGCATTGTCCCTGGTGCTACCCATTGTTCAGCTACCCAAGTGCTCAGGGAACCAACATACCTCAATGAAGAACTTGTAACTGAAACATTGGCGTGGCTGGATGAGATTGAAAGACTTGCTCTGCGCTCGCACTTTTGGAGTGAAGTAGGCTCGCTTTCGGGTCATGTCCAATGATAGAGTGAAATTGATCCTGGCTTGTATTGGAAGACAGTAGAGATGTATCTTAAAGACCATGTGGAACTTTTGTGATTGTCATTCAGTCCTTATAATAGTAAAGTAATATTCACAACTCTTCTATGATCACCACACATTCCTCCCTGACCTCCTTATTTTCATCTCATATTGTTTAATAAGAAATGTGTAATATACAGTATATGCAAGTATATGTGGCATAGTTACAGTGTGTGTGTGTGTGTGTGTGTTTGCCATTTGGTGGCAGTGGGAATCAAACCAGTGCTATCGCAGCAAATCCCTGGCAGTGTTAATGCCATGCTCTACTAGTTGAGCTAGACAGGGAATGGAACCCCTAACCCTGGCAGTGTTAATGCCATGCTCTGCCAGTTGGGCAGAGACAGGACCACAGGTTTGGATGAGATGAGGGAGGTTCAGGAACCTGTCTGGACAGAAGAGCTGGTCATGCTGAAGCAGACATCGGCTGAGATCTCCACAGGGTCGATGCATTTAATGGAGCTGGGTGGTATCTGGGCAGGGTTGAAGACCACTTGAGCTTCCACCATCACTATGGGTTTGGACCTGAGAGAAAGGAAGCAGACAATTGTACGTTTTAAGTTTTGTCTTTTGATGGTAAATGGAATGGTAATTTATAAAGCACTTTTCACTCAGGGACACCGCAACATTTAGCTAGGGGGAGCAGGGGATGGTAGTAATAGCAGTAGCAGTGCTACTAGTAGCAGTACTAGAAGTTGTAGTAGCAGCAATAGTAGTATTAGCAGCAGTAGTGGTAGCTGAAGTCCTAATTCTGACAGAAGCCACAGACATTTTCCTCCTGGCAAGGTCAGTACTTTTTTTTTTACTCGTGACCATTATTCACTACAGAACGCTTAAGTCAGTGTTTTGATCAACTGCATGGTAGTATCAAATGCCCACATTGTTGGACAGAAGGTGTCATGGGGATAATGAGGGGGGAGAAGTGAATAAAAAAGCAATGATGTGTGCATACAAGCATACAAGCGGAAGCTTGAGTGACATTTAAGTCACATTTCTGTACGTCATCATTTATTCACATGTATTTGCTGAATCTGTTTCCATTGCACTTAGTTGCATTTACCGTTCAGTGATTTTTTGTATGCACACATTGAAAATAATAATAATGCATTTATTTAGTATATTTAGTATTTTCAAGACACTCAAAGACACATAGTTTTGTGCAACGTTTCAATATAATCTGTGACCCATGCATTGTGCAGGCTGCTGCCTGCCAACCAACACCAACTAAAGAACAAGGCAACAGGGAGAGGTGCGCGTCAGAGAGACAACCACGAGAGGCCCTAGTGCAAGTTGACTCTCCCAGCAGTTTGCTATTAGTTCGCAGGCAGCACCTGGGTAGCAAAAATGTCTCTGCAAATGACGTTTTGGTGTGTTATTTTTATTTATTGAAGACACATACAGTATTGTCGTCAAAATAGCCTTCCTTCTGCCAAGCGATGACATAGAAATGTGATGCAAAACATGTCATTGGTGGCCCCCGCCCATAAGGGGGAGAAAGGGACAGCTTTCAGGGGCCCAGCCACGAGGGGGAGAGGGGGGGCATTGAGGCCCCCCTGAGTGGGCAAGTTGATCCTATAAACCATTGACATTATATGTGGTGTGGAGGCTTGACATTGGTTTTGTAAACAAAGGTGGTGGAGCAGCTAATTCTGGGATCAACGCAGCTGTGGGTGGTGAGCATGATGGAATAGGCATATATTGACATTTGTTTTGCTCTGCCCCACAGTGAGACTGGGTCCCTACCAGGACGGGGTGCACCACCACAATTACCATCTTACTCTTTGATCACGAACCCTACGGGTAGCAGCAACATTTGCTACATACCCCCTATAAGATATTTTTTCAGCGAAGTACACCTTTAAAGTTAAAGTGATATGATCTTATTGTAAAGATTTACCGAACTTGTTACTATGTTACCGTTCAGACTTACTCAATTGTATTAAGGGGGTATTCATTCATTTTCTTCAGGTGGAATTCTTTTACAATTGTTCATAACCAATATTAAAACAACTTACGACTAACCCTAACCCTAACCCTTCAAAGTACCCCAAGAAGTACACGTACCCCAATTTCAGAAACACTGCTTTAAGGTCTCATTGCAAACACACGCAGGCCCACCGACAATGGAAGTACCTGAGCAAGACCACTGTGCCCTTTGACCCCACAGCTAAGTCAGGAAGTCCGTCTTTACTGAGGTCGAAGGAGGACTGGCTGATCGACAGGCCGAAGAACTGCAGTCCCAGTTGGACGTCCGAGCCGGCGATCCTCTACAGAGAGACACACCGGGGACAATGGAGTTTATGGATATTACCACAGAAGGTCAATCAGAAGATGAATGCCCAAACATTATGTCTGGATAACCACCTGCGAGACCCTGGTGTTTATGGTCCCTCTGGCATCACCATGGAAGATGTACACGCTGCCTTGCCCCTGGTTCTCCAGCGGCGCCCCGACGGCCAGATCGTAGATCCTATCCCCGTTGAGGTCAGGGAGGGGAGCCATGGAGGAGCCGAACCTCCCCCTCTCCCCCGCACGTCCTCGCAGGACAACCGGCACATCAAACTGGCAGTCAACGCTCTGGCAGGGACACAGGGGTCAGACTGAATACACCCACCCTATTGGCTAATCGTATCAGACTCTACACCCCCTCTATTGGATCATATCACTCTACATCCCCCCTATTGGCTGATCGTATCAGATTCTACATTCCCCCTATTTGGCTGATCATATCACACCCTACACCCCCCTATTGGATCAAATCACTCTTCATCCCCTCTATTGGTTGATCGCATCACACCCTACATCCCACATATTGGATCATGTCACTTTACATCCCCTCTATTGGCTGATTGCATCACACTCTACACCTCTCATTGGCTGACGGTAGGGTGACTTACGGAGGCAGTAAGGGCGCAGACGTACACCCTGCCCTCCCGATCCTCCTCAATGTGCAGAGGGGCAGCGATGAGAACCACTTGGGAATACCGCTGACTGGGAACCACCACCATGGTCACTATCTCTGCCCCAAAATACTCACCAATCTGAGACTGATTGAAACATAGCAATATGGCAATGATGACGATAACATTGATAATAGTAATTGGTAATGATATTAATAAGACACCCCAATTTATAGCTCATCAAAAGCAAAATTACACAGATTCCATTTTAAAACTGGAGGCCAAATGAGAAAATAATTCGATTTATTAGAATTGATGGACATTTGTTTTGAACAGGATGTCCTGCTGACAAACCTGGAATGGAAAGGGGTCAACCATCTGGCCTTTAGAGAGGTCCAAAGATTTAGGGTAGACAAACACTACTCCTCTGTGATGGTATCTTGGAGCCCCAATGATGGTTACTGCTCCATATATGGTACGGGCAACGGCCATGGAGTAGCCTGGATGGACCCAGAAAATCATAAAGTTCCACACATTAAGACACCTGGCTGGCTTGGTAAGACAGCTTGCTCGCCCAATAAGACAGCTTACTAGCTCATTAAGATAAGATAGCCTTCACACAAAATCATGTCGAACAAAGTACGTAGAAATTGGTTGTACGTTATTTTATTCAAATATACTCTTTTCGCAGAGGTGTAGGACAAACACAGGTGTCGCTCATAACACTATGGGTCTGCTCCTTTTATGTACCAGGCCACAGGTAGTAGACTTAGCTTGACTAGTTTAGTCTACTGTACCTCTTGTTATTTATATTAAATACATAAATATCACCTGACTCATTGTCAGGGACTGGGGTGTGTCTACAGCGATTTGCCTCACGCTTCTTATCAGATCTCCAGATGCTTTCCTTGATCTTCATTGTACCCACCAAATTACTTCTAGACAAGAAGCGTAATCGGCTGCCAAATCATCTTGGTAACTGAGGATACATCGGTGTATCCTAACAAAGTGTTTTAGAAATGCAACGTCATCAGACATTTACATTCAGTATGGCCAAATTGGCTACGAAATCTGAAGGTTGTGATTGGTCAGATCATCATGCTTGTAACTTGCCCTGTTCCAATTGTACTGTACCATCAGCGATATATTGTTGTCTCCCGCTTTCGACAAATGTGTTACTTTTTGTAAGTCACTTTGGATAAAAGCGTCTGCCAAATGCTCTAAATGTAAATGTAAATCAACAACAGTCACGTTTAATGACGCTGAAGCAGCTCAGCTATCGGTCCCAACTCCAAATTGCTTTGCTCGTGCTCGGAGTTCAAGTGATCAAGAATTTGCTAGAAGTGTCTCTTACCTAGATAGCTGTCAGGGTCCACAAACTCTCTTTCTTGTTGAAACGTGAGCTGACCATTAGCTGAAAAGCCCTGGAAGCCCCCGCTCCAATTATATGCCCCGACAGACGACATCTGAAACCCCTGGAAACACAGCACGATGCAGCATTAGGTGGCTTATACCCACATCAACACATGTGTATGCTAATGTACATATATATGTCATATATTTTATTCTATTCAGCACATATGTATCATTACATCTCTCAGCAATGTGGTGAAGTGAAGTTTTAATTAATGTGTGAAAATGATTCTAACAATTTTGATATTTCAGATGACTTCATTAAAGTCATCTAAAACTGGAAAGTGGAACGCATTGGTGAGCGTTTGATTGAAAGGCTGGTCACCTTTGGGACGTAGGCTGCACTGAAGCCTTCCTGGGCCATCTCCATTTTCAACGAGCCACCCGTCTGAGTTCCTGAGGGAAGACATATCAGAGAGACATGTACCCTGTGGTTGAGCAGCCTTTAACAACACAGGCGTTCCAGGAGGCTCCTCCGATGAGCGAAACTAAAAAACCTCCTCCAGTTAAAACCACCTTTGGTGATTTTAACTGTGTTCTACTGTGTCTTGTGGACATATGGCCATTGTTGAGAAGCTTCCTCTACAGTGAAAATGGTCACATGACACTTTCTAGCGGCAGTAGCTCAGGAGGTTGAGTGCTTTTCTGGCAACTGGAAGGTTGTTGGTTTGATCCCCGGCTCCCCCTAGTGTCGAGGTGTCCCTGAGCAAGACACCTAACCCTAACTGCTCCCGACGAGTTGGTAGTTGCCTTGCATGGTTGACACCTCTGTCGGTGTATGAATGTGTGTATGAATGTGTATATGAATGGGTGAATGTGTGGCAATATTGTAAAGCACTTTGGATAAAAGCGCTATATAAATGCAATCCATTTACCATTACATTCTAGAACTGTGACTCATGGATTTTGTAGTATCATTTTTTCATGTCCATTTGTATTTGGAAAACTTCCCCTCTTCATCAAAAAGTGTTTAATTGGTGTTGGATTGTTGGGGGGAGGATAAATCGGGTCAATGATCACATAAAAGGATGGTGGCGTTATATTTCAAATATGGATATTGAGCCTGACTT
The DNA here is from genome assembly GCA_900302375.1 of Bathygadus melanobranchus. Classification (NCBI taxonomy): domain Eukaryota; kingdom Metazoa; phylum Chordata; class Actinopteri; order Gadiformes; family Macrouridae; genus Bathygadus; species Bathygadus melanobranchus. The sequence goes on from OMKP01079903.1 coordinate 9,135, forward strand.
CCTACCTTCGATAGAGAAGATGCTTTCCTCCAGGCCGGCCCTGATTTTGTCCAGGGCTTCAAAGTTGTCAACGTGGTAGACATGTGTCGCGGGTGGGTTAGACCCGATGGTGTTCAGCTGTTTTTTCGTAGAATATTCGGTGAAGGCATCACCCACCTACTCAAATCAAACAAAGATTCTAAATGTACAAATAATGTGGTTCGTTTCTGAACTATAAAAACTATATAAAAAGTGTCTTACCCCGATTGCGAATCGAACAATCCTAAGATCCTCTGCTAGCTTTATTGCGTCCTTGAAATCATTTTTGTCCTGTGCCTTTCCATCGGTAATCACAATCAAAACCTTCTTCGAGTTTCTCCTAGACCCTCTGGTTTGTGAGAAGACTTTGTTGCTTTGGAAAGAAATGGACCCGTGGAATTAATATTCGGGTACCATACTCAAGGATTCATATTTTATATACTGTATGTTAGCTTAATGTTGCCTCCACTGGATGTTACTGGTAAAGAAGAAATCTAGAAATTACTAAAGTGATCTTTCTTTTTAATTGACAACACATTAACGCACAATACTAGTACAATGTTTACAAACCATATTGTTTTATCATTTTGCGAGACCAACCAATGCTATGTTGCATTCAACCACCATTTTTACTGTAACAGAAACATATTTTCTGACTTGTGTTTGGCATGGACAGACTTACACAACATGTTTGATGGCTTTTGCTGTGTAGGTATATCCACCCAGTTGTGTTATTGATTGGAAGATTTCTTGTTCAGTGGGGACATTATTGTCAAAGTAATAATGAGTGTAAGGAGATGTTGAGTACTGGGTGATGGAGAACTGTAATGAAGACACATACATATGCATTTTAATGTAAAGCTTTAAGACACAATGACACAGCACAAGTTCAGGGTGATAGACAATGGCTATTTAGATAACAAAGTATCTCCCACCAATTGACTGTAATGTTAGCTATTGCCAAGTTCATTATTTAAATGGGAAAAACTGAAAACTGAAATAAAATACATTATGCATTCTATTAAGGTGACATAACCTAACTCCCAGGAGGTAGCCTAGCCCATGCTGGTTGTTGTAGTGTAACTGCACCATTAAAGGCAGTGTAATATAATGTGTAAGGAAGTATCACCGTATCAACAAGCATCCCTTGCTACTCATATATGCATTAGGTAGCGCTTGGCTAATAGACAATATGATGCTATGTATGTACATGAATATGAATGTGTCATTACACATGGACTCTGCATTTGACTGTACAGAGATCCTAGTGTGATGCTGTCACATGTTTCTGTCCACTTAGAGATTAAATAAGTCCCTACCCGTGTTTGTATTCCACTTAATGACTCAACCAGCTTTGCGACAAAGTTTTTCGTGGTGTTGAATTCCTTGGCGTTGATGCTGCCAGAGCCGTCCAGTAGAAAGGCCATGTCCAATAGGTCAGGACAATCTGTCAATCAAAAGTAAACCACAAACCAGTGAGTTTCTGAGATTCAATGTGCGTGATGAATTTGAAATTTGTTGAATTTAACACGATGAATATTTGGCAATGTGCTAATCTTAAGAGAACAGAGGCCTATCTAAAGCTGGGCAACAAATCCTTCCCGTACAAAGTCACAAACCTTTCCTTTGATAAATAACTAAATACTGGGACATTTCAGCAACAGCATAGCTGACATTTTTATTGTTGGTTACCCTTTAGAGTTGATGGTGTGTAAAATGCAAATCTATTTTGGCTGTTTATCTGCACGCATAATCCGTTGTATGTGTTGATAGTATTGCATTCTCTTGTAATGGTTGGACCGCATGCCTGAACAAAGGAGAATATATACAGTCACAAAAAGTCTACATTTCTGGAACAATTAAACAATACATCAATCGTCAATAAACATCTAACTCTGTAGACTGTTTGACATTTGCCATCAAACCATTCAATGTTTTATAAGTGAAACACTCACCATAATCTGCCCAGAGTCTGGGTCGCTTGTCATGGCCAAGCCAAGAGACATGTTTATGGCAAATTGCGGAACTGCATTCAGAACCAGAACAAGGTATGAATAGTGAAGCGGTGATGACATGGTGATACCAATGGGTAGGGAATAAGGGGACATACATTAACATTAACACTGCCAGGGTTAGGGGTTCCATTCACTGGCTAGATCAATGGGTAGAGCAAGGCATTAACACTGACAGGGTTAGGAGTTTGATTCCCATTAGTGGCAACCCATGCTAAGAATGTATTCACTCATCGTATTGTGAGGTGCTTTGAATAAAAGCATCCACCAAACAACTTCTATTTATTTGAAGGAAGTTGAAGTGTGGAATGTGCAATATGGGGATGAAATATAAACAAGGCGAAAAGCAACCTTACACAACCAAGTGACAGTACAAGTGAATTATGTATGGAGATAATATGAAATATCAGATGTCACTTCTGTAATCACATTTTCATTCCAACTTTTCAGTCAGGTCCTTTCAGGTCAAATGTAACCTACATACATACAGCACATTAAAAACTACTTTCTCATTCAGTGCTGTTCAACAAATGAACCTGGCAGTAAAGTATGATTATGAATAAATGATGATTACCTGGTTGTACGATGGCGCTACATGAGTCAGTAGTGCATGTGTGTATTCTGCCTCTGGTGGTTGGTGATGTCTGAAGCAGAGGCTCGCTCACCAGTAAGCTTATCAGGGAGAGGACATATATTCATATCTTAAAGGATCCATATTATACCACCAGGTGTGAACCTGATTAGTCATTACAAGCCGTTTCAAAATTGTTATGTGACTAAAATTGTGAAATCACAAGATGTATGATGAATAGATCTGTCAACCAGCGTACCCAGTGGACTCTACCAACTGGTAAACTGATCTATCCATCAAACATCTAGGTGGACACTCCGACTTGTGATGTCATTATGTCACAATGACAATTTTAGTCACATGACAATTTTGAATCGGCTTGTAATGGCTAATCATGTTCACACCTGTTGGTATAATAGGGCCCTTTTAAGTCCATTATAGATAATACAGTAGAAAGCACATGTGACATTTCGTTAACATGATATTTATAACCAAAAACGTAGCGTAACCTGTTTTTATCAATAGGAGTACCGGTTCTCCCAACATTGCAAAATCTAGGACCAAAAACTTTTGGTAGCACTAAATGCCCTATTATTTTTCTGAAGTAGAAAAAGTGCAACTTCAACCATTGCTAAATGTAGATATGTCATTATTGGAGTTGTTAGGATCATATACATGTCTACGCTATGGCTTACACACTAGAAAATTACATGTCTACGTGGGTGCCACAGTGGGTGGGGCCAGTAGTGGAAATCGGATTAAAGAATCAACGTCATGGAGTAGACATATTCATGGAGAGCTTCATTCACGGCGGGATTTTTTAAGCAATTGGATTCCGTGTTTGTGACAACACGTATATTTGTATTAAGAGTAATAGTAATAGTGTTCGTGTTACAGTATCTCCTTCACCGACCGCGAGAAACCTTGGTGTGGTACTGGACAATCAACTGTGCTGCAACCCCAACATCACTGCAGTGGCCAGATCTTGTAGAATTGCTCTCTACAACATCCGCAGGATCCGGCCCCTCCTCACACGAGAAGCAGTGCAGATCATGGTCCAACGCCTCGACTACTGTAACTCGCTCCTGGCTGGACTCCCAGCCTCCGCAATCAAACCTCTGCAGCGTATCCAGAACGCTGCAGCACGTCTAGTCTTCAACCTACCGAAGTTCTCCCACGTGACCCCTCTCTTCCGTGACCTCCACTGGCTCCCTGTAATCGCTCGCATCAAGTTCAAGACTTTGGTGCTGGCCTACAAAGCTGTCAATGGAACTGCCCCCACCTACCTCCAAGCATTTACATTTAGAGCATTTATCCAAAGCGTCTTAGAAAAAAGTAACACATTTTTCGAAAGAGGGAGACAACAATATATCGCTGAAGGTACTGCACTGGTCAAACCTCATGCCCCAGCTCGAACACTCCGCTCAACCACTTCAGCTGGCCGCCTGGTACCACCATCACTAAAAATAAACAAACGTCGCTCCACCAAATCACAACTCTTCTCTGTTCTTGCACCACAGTGGTGGAACGACCTCCCAACAGAGGTCAGGATAGCAGAATCACTGACCTGCTTCCGCAGGAGACTCAAGGCCCACCTATTCAGAGTCCACTTGGACTCTGAATAGCTTCACCTCCGCTTCACCTCTCCTCCCCAACCCTCTCCCACCTACCCGATCAATACTTGAATCCCACCCCTCCTGGACCCTTAACACTTCCATGTTTGTATGTCCTGGCACTTTGTAGGATCCTGTATGCTGGTATGTCCCGGCACTTGAAATAAAGCTACCTGCTGTTGTACAGTAAGGAGTCAACCTAGCAATTGTAAAAGCTTGTAAACTTGTTCTATTGACCTGGCAACCAGGAATGCTTGTAACTTGTTCTGTTCTAATTGTAACCCTGTGACAGAGTCGGATGCCAATAATATTAATAAAAAAAAGATAATATAACAATAAAGTAAACCATAATATAAAGAGAAATAAAACGAGCCTATGAAGAGATTTGTATATTTTTTGGCTATACATTATAAAGGTTTAATATATGTTGCTATATAATTATATATTATATAACTATGCTATCCCAAAATCAATCAATAATAGCTCCACAAATATAAGGCCAGATGCATAACCTTGGGCTCTAAGATAGATAACACCTGGAAGTACAATTGTGTCTAACCATCACCCGATGCGAGTGAAAGCAGGAAAAACGCATGAGAAATCGCAGATTCTACTTCGACCTGAACTCAATTCTAAATTAAACAGAATAACATTGCTAAAACAGTGAGCTAGTGACTAATTTGTTCTACAACTTTCAAACTGCAACTCTACCAAATTGGATGATAAATAGGCCTAAGTAAAACACAACAATTCAGATAGAGCTCAGAACATGTTCATGTTCAGAGCTGTCTGCAGAGTCAACTTCAACTTCCGCTTCAACTTCAATATCCTCCATCCATGACTCTCTTAAGGGTGTCACAGTAAGGGTTAAGGGTCATGGTCACATACCCCACCCACCCGAGACGAAGGAGAGGCAATGGAGACAGCACTGCTGCGACCCCTAACCCCGTTAGCATCGAAGTGCTTCTTCCTGATCCAGACGCAGTCTGCCCGTTGTGTGGCGTACAGGTTGGCAAAGTTGGATCCATCCAGAGAGTCATAGTTACTCCCGAATCCTTTAGTTAATTAGCCATAGCAAATTAATAACAAGCAATGTTAAAGATATGTCTTTACTGCACGTAACCCATTTTCATACAGGCCTATTGAGAGGAAGGCGGCTTCAAGATCAAGTTAATTCTTTAGACAGGGTTAGAGCTTTACATCAGGGTTACAGTCAGACCTTTAGACAGGGTTATGGTTAGTTCTTTAGACAGGGTTTTATACTAGGGTTAGAGTCAGATCTTTAGACAGGGTTATGGTTAGTTCTTTAGACAGGGTTAGGTCTTTAGACCAGGGTTTTATTCCAGGGATAGAGTCAGATCTTTAGACAGGGTTAGGGTTAGTTCTTTAGACAGGGTTATATCTTTAGACTGGTTTCATCTCCACTCACCCAGATTGTCTCTGGATGACCTTGTATCCAAACCATCCAGAAGGATCTGCAGAATATGTGAACGTTTTCCAGGCTGAGGAATCCACATTAAAGGCTTGTGGCGTCTGCAAGACTGGGAACAATACATTTATCTGTGTGTGTGACGTGTCTGTGTGTGTGTGTGTGTATGTGTGTGTGTAAGTAACAGGTCTGGTCTGACACATAAGCAGGATGTGTCAATTAACCTCTAAACACGGACAATGCAAAACAAAGCGAGCCACACAAAACAACACGCTAATCCAAAATGAGCCAGCCACACCCTAACCCTAACCCTAACCACAACCATGTCAAACTGCAACCACAATCATACAAAAACCAAATTATAACAATTGAGAAATACTAAATAAGGAATAAAACATATCAACACAGCACACTGTTGACAAATGTGTTACTTTTTTGTAAGTCGCTTTGCATAAAAGCGTCTGCCAAATGCTCTAAATGTAAATGTAAATGTAAATGTTGAACAAGTCTTTGTTACCTGAAAAGGACACTACAAGCGTAATGAGCCTGTCCATCGTTGTCTAGTTCTGTTCTTCCTCCTCCCCAGACTGAGCGCAGAGAGAGAGAAAAGCAGAAGCTACATAAAGCAGAAGGTGGAGCGGTAGTGGCCTGCGGGGCGGAGTCTGTCTGTTACCCCACCACTGGATCAACGCCATATAAAGCCCCAGCGGCTATGCTTAACCGGAGATCTATCTGTGTGACGTGTATTGATCGCATGAACAAGCCGACACGTATTAAATGTGACATCTGAACCAGAATGCATCCAAGCTATGCATCATGGGATATAGTGTGGGAATAAGTGTGCATCAGTTGTACACTGCTTTTCAGAATCAGAATCAGAATCAGAATCAGAAAAGGATTTACAGATTTACAGTGCAACATGGGTATAAATTACTGCACTTCATCAGGAACCACATTGTAGCAGTTCCACATTGTAGCAGTTCCTCCTGCCACACGCCACATTCAGTGGCTTCTCCAGGGCTCTCCAAACAGCAGGACACAAGAAGGTGGTGAATAAGCCGGTTTATTGAGACTTTGAAGTTGAATGGACAGAGCAGGTGGCAACATGCTAGCGCTCTCCTGCCTGGTCACAGCCTGGTTTAAGCAGCCTCACCCAGCCAGACTAATCAGCCTCGGGCTAGGTGAGGCTGCTTAAGCCAGGCACCAACCACACACACTCCACACGCATTTTCTGCAAAATAGTGTCCCGGCACTTGAAATATAACTTAGCTTGTGTAGCATCTTATCCTGGCTACCTGCTGTTGTACAGTAAGGAGCCAACCTAGCAACTGTAAGTTTGTAAACTTGCTCTATTGACCTGGCAACCAGGAATGCTTGTAACTTGTTCTATTGTAATTGCACTCCTGCATACCTTCAGCGATATATTGTTGTCTCCCTCTTTCGACAAATGTGTTACTTTTTTGTCAGTCGCTTTGGATAAAAGCGTCTGCCAAATACTCTAAATGTAAAATGTAAATGTAGTGATGCCATATATAGGGAGCCAAATTGAACAGAGCATATTACATGACTGTGCCTGGGTTGGATTTATAAGGTTTGCTGTCAGGTGTACTGTGTGTGTGTGTGTGTGTGCTAAAAGCATGCATTGATGTGTATCTCCTTGTCCGAAGCTGGGCTTTATCTCTGGGCCCAGTGGCAGTACTTTGACATGTGTGTCACACAGGAAGAGAATGAATCCACCAGCCAATCACACAACAGGTCAGACAAAGGTCAGCCAAAGGTTGCACAGCTGCACACACTTGACTGCGCCTGGGTTAGATTTCTATGGTTAGCCCATGAGCAATGCCATCGTGTGTGTGTGTGTGTGTGTGTTTCAATGCATAGGCACATGTCTAAATGTGTGCATGTAAATGTGAGTTTACTTGTTATTAAATTCGGTGTATGCTTGTTGTCTACACAAAAGCATGCATTGATTGTATATCTGTGTGTGTTGACATGCACAAGTCATGGACTTAAAAAGTATTAAAAAGTGGTTTTGAGTTAAACTACACTGTGAAGACACACGCACGCAAAATACAAATCTGCATATGTGTGTGTGTGTACAGCCACAACCACCTAAATCCAAGAAAAAAACAGCTTGGAGACAGAGAGAGAGAGAGAGAGAGAGAGAGAGAGCGGGGCGAAGTCTTTGGTTCTTCCTGTCCCTTGTCTGTCTCTGTCTACCTGGACTGGACCCCTCTTTGCCCTTTCCAACTGCTCTATACTCCGGGCCAGAGCTGCTGAATGTCACTGGGCATCTCCTGTTGCATGCTGGGCTTTTAATAGCCGGGCAGCTGAAATGTGAGGGGTCACAATGGACAGATAAATAGTAGAGGCAGGAGAGCGAGTGTCGTTGTGGACTAAACACAAGATCTTCTCTTCTCCTCCCAGTTATCCTACCACAGCATCCACAGGTAAATGATCAGAGCCCAATGCGGGCGATTAACAAACACTTTCAGACATTTCACTGCAGTTGTGTTCACTATGAGCTTGGTGTGGTTGTTGAACGTCACATTTAGTAACAAGAGCGCTGCAGCTCGTCAAGGTCAAAGGAACCATGGTTTTAAAACAAGCTCCGCCGCCGTTAACTTCTTCTGATATGATATTGTTTGGTCAATAAATGCATGGGAATGGTATTTTAATTATAGTATAGCATGTGGAGTGGATTAATGGAGTATTTTGAGGACGTCACCAGTTCTATATGAAGTTACAAGTTAACATTTTCAACATACGTTTGTCCGCTTACTTAACTTGAATAACTTTGTATGGCTTAATAAGTTGTTCATGCTCTTGAATAAGAAAACAGTATTTACAAAACATGTATTTGATCACTATCTATTCTCATTTGTTTCCTCCCTCTTGTGTTATCTGAGTGATGCCATACTTCCTGTTCAGATGACCACATACTTTTCTACAGAACTGTGCAGAACTGTGACTAACCACTAAATGTTAACTCCTACTAGACAGCTAGTACATATTCATACATTGTGTGTTCATATGTGTATTGCATGTGTTCATGTTGTGTAGAAGTGTAATTTTACGCATCCTCCTTCTCCAAAGTCCTTCAAACCCAACAGCAGCTGACGACAGCTGTATATGTAACTGTACCTATAAATAAATAGTAGAGAGAGAGACAGAAAGACAGAGAGAGAGAGAGCAAGAGAGAGAGAGAGAGAGAGAGAGAGAGAGAGAGTGGACGAGAGATAGAGAGAAATACAGGGGCAGAGGGAAGAGAGGTAGAGTTGTGGTTGTGCATGCCATACAGTCACAACAGGGGAGGTGTTGGGGTCAGGACGAGGGAACAGAAAGGTCAAGGATATGAGCAGTGGCGTTGTTAGGCCTATTTTAGGGGGGCTGTAGCCTCCCTAAAATATTCTTAAGCCCCCCCAAATAATTTTGTGGTTTTTTTTATTTGTCTATTTCCCTTCAATTCACCGTGTAGATGATAGAGAGCCCCGTCAGTGCTTCATTATCAAATACATTCCGCTTGTTCATATAGAGAAAGCAAAGATCTTGCAAGGGCAAACATTTTGCGCTCACGCGCTACTCATCCTGTGCATCTCCTGGGGGCTAAGCCCCCCCCTGTCCTTAAAACCTAGTGACGCCCCTGGATATGAGAAGAGAAATTGGTCATGAAAAGGTCATCTGCATGCTCCTCCTGTCTGTCCACAGCTGCCCCCCGCCCTGGACACCATCCATATCCTGTACTAACAGTTCACAAAGTTCACAAAGACTCAGATAGAAGTCCTCATTGTGTAAAATTGTTGCTTAAGGTAACAACATTCAGTGTTGAGGTCCAGTAATACTTCCAGTAACCCACTTTGAGTTGTAAGGTGAATTGAGAAAATAAGTGCGTATGTCAAGTAGAATATTGTTTTTGAAATATTGTGGAGTAGGATTCAACCTAAAATAGATAATACTGTACAATACAATGACTGGAGGACAAGTAGCTCACATATTATGCATTGTACGTGTTGGCATGACTCATGTTGCGTCAACAGTGACATGCTATTTAAAAATCCACACCGCAAGAACATCCTCATTTCCTCTTCCACGGTCTATCACATATCACATTTGTTTGTTTTCACCGTCTTCTAAATACTCTTAGACATGGCTGTATAGCATAATGCTCACATTGTTAAGTTGCGCTACATAAAGGTGGTGATGAATGTTTCTGATCGCATGTCAAAATTTGGTTGGTTTTGAGAGCCAGTGATTTCTGTGGCAAAAGTTGACCTGGACTTGTGTGTCCTTTGGTTGAGTGTCTTCTGGCGACTAAGAAGTGCTATCCCCTAGTAACTTGATGCCATGTGTTCCATCTCTCCCTCCTCTTCCTCAACAGACTCAAGATGTCTCACGCCTACCCCTTCCTCAGTCCCGAGCAGAAGAAGGAGCTCAGCGATATTGCCCAGAGAATTGTCGCTCCCGGGAAGGGAATCCTCGCCGCAGACGAGTCCACTGGTAAACACAAAACCAGTAAAAGTGTCCAGCCCAGTTCAATCCAGTCTCGTTTAGTCCATTTAGGCCTAGTTTGCTCCAGTCCATCCACTCAGGTCTAGACTAGTTCAGTTTACTTTACTGTACTTTACCAAAGTCTAGTTAATGTCAATCCAAACCAGGGCACCCCTGCCCAAACCAGTTTGTGCAACCTGCCTGCCAAAAGGTACCAAAATGTAAAACGTTGAATAAATGTTGTTTTGGGCATACCTGTAGCAGAAGTAATTGAGGAAAGAATAATGATACCCACAATGACAACCACAAACGTTCACATTTTAAAATGATCTGTAACATTTTTATATATTTTGGCTCATGGCTCATTGGTGAGGTTACATATTCATAGAGCCAAAAACTAGCCTGATAAGACACACTTGAGCAAGATGCCCACCTGCCTCATGACATGTATCTGAATTAATTTCAGTCATAGCTAAATGACTAAAGAGTAATTTAATCACATCCATCTATGAAAACCACAACAAGGAAACGGCTTGAGGACCAGTGTTCCCCTGTGTGTGAACCCCCAGGTAGTGTGGCCAAGCGCTTCCAGAGCATCAATGCCGAGAACACTGAGGAGAACAGGAGGCTTTACCGCCAGCTCCTCTTCACAGCCGACGACCGGATTAACCCCTGCATTGGCGGCGTCATCCTCTTCCACGAGACCATGTACCAGAAGACCGATGACGGCAAGGTCTTCCCCGAGTACCTGAAGAGCAGAGGCATGGTGGTTGGAATCAAGGTGGACAAGGGTGTTGTCCCCCTGGCCGGAACCAATGGCGAGACCACCACCCAAGGTGAGCCGCCAAATACTCGGCCAGTCCACAATCCTTGGGGCCCAAATACTAGACCAGGTCACAACACAAACCTTTGTAAACTGCCAATCTCGTTCACAAATGCCACACGTAACATATCCAAAGAAAATTGACTCCAATTGACATACTGTGAAAACACAAACCACAAAAAAACCTCTTGGTCAACTCGGATACCAACACTTTCCTGATGACTGTGTCCCATCCCAGGTGCTCAACTACAATGCTAATAATAAACAGTACTTTACTTGTTTTACTTGTTGTTTTACCTATGTTTAATTTATTATGCGGCCATTCGCAGGTCTTGATGGACTGTACGAGCGGTGTGCCCAGTACAAGAAGGACGGCGCTGACTTCGCCAAGTGGCGTTGCGTGCTGAAAATCACACCCACCACCCCATCCAGACTGGCCATCATCGAAAATGCTAACGTGTTAGCTCGCTACGCTAGCATCTGCCAGATGGTGAGAGAATGAGCCATAAGAACAAAGACAGGAACTAAACATTTATCCAAATTTCTGTTTACGCAAGCATTCAAAGCATGAAAACGGCAGTCCAATCGCAATGCAAAAATAGATGTTTTTCCTGTTTAGTGTTTGTAGGGTTAGCATTTGTCAGGGTAAGCGTTAGGGTTACAGGTGCAGACGTTCATAATTTGTGTGGTGCAACCCCCAGCACGGTATCGTCCCCATCGTGGAGCCAGAGATCCTGCCTGACGGCGACCACGACCTGAAACGCTGTCAGTACGTGACGGAGAAGGTTCTGGCAGCCATGTACAAGGCTCTGTCCGACCACCACGTCTACCTGGAGGGAACGCTGCTCAAGCCCAACATGGTGATGGCTGGACACTCCTGCTCACACAAATACACCAACCAGGAGATCGCCATGGCAACCGTTACTGCCTTGCGCCGCACCGTGCCCCCGGCCGTTCCTGGTGAGGCGAGAGAACACAAATATATATACACACATGTATACATTTACATTCACGTTTACATTTACATTTAGGGCATTTGGCAGACGCTTTTATCCAAAGCGACTTACAAAAAGTAACACATTTGTCGAAAGAGGGAGACAACAATATATCGCTGAAGGTAGAGTGCAATTAGAATAGAACAAGTTACA